>JAUTBX010118893.1:0-11378 GCA_032361465.1 Lepetodrilus tevnianus | reverse complement strand
CACTGTCTAAACTACCGACTAGCTAGCCCGAGCATAGCGCCAAAGCTGGGCATACGGTAGTCTATGTTCATGCATACGGGCCCTGAAGTCTAGACGTTGATCGCATCATATGCATTCAGCCATAAGCGCGTATAAGAAGAATACGGGGGACAATGCAATTTTGTCTTGGAATCTTGTTGAGAAGAAAGAAACGCGTGTTTGGCACACTGAACAAATGAATTATTGACAATAAAAGCATGTTGCCAATTTGCACGAAGATGTTACAGGACACACTGAAATGACAGCCTGTGATATTTTGGAATATGGAATGTGTGATCTGTGATCAGTGGTGATATGAATTCCATAATCTTGGTTTAGTTAGGCCTATTGGCTCCTAAGCGTGTCTGGAATATATCCAGAGTTCTTCCATTGACGATAATAAATAATGTGAATAACTTACTATGCTTAACGCTATTTGAAATTATCCATGCATAGCAATATGAATGGGGTACGTAGGCTTATAGTAGCATACGTGTCTTTAGTGGTAGGTTTCTATATTGTTCGGGAACTATATCGTTACTCACACTGTCTACAAAGGACACACTGAGAGAGTAATTATCAATATGGTTATTTCACTTGTGTTCAAATCTAATATATTTGTCAATTATTGTTCAACGGTGAAGAAAAGTCTTTGATATTATTAATATATCTGAATTGAGATATGCTGGGCAGTACGTTTTGTCAAGATGGCTCGTGACAATTATTTGGGCATTATGGACGTGCTTGTGTGACATTCTCATAGACCTGAATAAATCACACATTGACAAATGCATATCTCGACGTTCTATTAATCGAGTCAGACGTTGCTTTGACTATAATATAATTATTGAAAGCACTAGGTGTCACAACTAATTACGCACATACACACACACACACAAACACACACGCACACACACACGCACACACACGCACAGAGAGAGAGAGAGAGAGAGAGAGAGAGATGCGCAGAAAAGGAGTAGCATCACTTCCCCTTCGGCTTGGAATATTACTTTACACAGACAAGACAAGATAAGATTTATTTTCAGTATTTCAGGCCACATGACCCAGATATAATAAATATGTATATAAGTCACTTGTTTTACATTGGCAAACTTCTTTTAAGGAAGATAGACAGAGATTTTAATACAGTAAAATCTTCATTTGTTAACAGTTGAATATATGCTTTCCTACTACTTTACTTCTACAATGTGAAACACGACACAAATTCGATAACTGTACATTAATCCTTCAGTGTATAATTCCGATCTGCATCTGATATTACCCTGGACACCTTGTCTGACCCGACGAGAAGAGATAGGTCAGATGTGACCCGTGTCACATAATGGTCAAGGAAATAGATTATACTTATCAATAACCTCCTGTACAGACCGTCCTTAGCCACGGACCTATCCACAAGACAAACATTGTACAGGTAGACTAAGGTAAGAATAGTGTGATCATTTGAACCATGTCAAATTGTATCTCTCCTTTGCGGAAAATCCTCAACATCCTATTTAGTCTACGTGGAAATATGGCTTTAATTTGGCTTATGTTTCTAAAGTCGACTAACAAATAAATAATTCATAATCGTAGTTGGTCTATATACAGTATTTGGTATATGGAACTGAGATTTCGTTTCAAGAAAACATCACCTGTAATTAAATCAAATTAAAATCAGATTTCGTTTCATCGACTCCCTATATCAATGATGCTACACTATCCAAAGCAGAACACTGTTATCAATTTAGCATTTCAATTATAGTATACTAATGGGTATACAATGGCATGTAGGGAGTAGTCATGACAATGACTACAGCTAAGAATAATGCACCAGTATATATACTAGAACTATATCCCCAGTAAGATAAGACATGGATACTAGTAGGCCTACATGTAAGTATACTTTCTGATAGTGATAACATATTTATGATTTTAATGTATTTATGTAATTTGTTTGTCAAAAAATAGTGTTGGAATAGAAATGTAGTCATACTTAATATACAGTATACATGTAGGCGTAAGCATATTTTCTGATACTGATAACATATTTATGCTAATAATGTATTTATGTAATTTGTTTGTCAAAACACATTCTTCGAATAGAAAGTGTATCAATTCTGGAAATGTATTCAAACTTAATATATGCATTACGTATCCTCTGTGCGTGCTATGCCACCCAAACGACAGAGAGATAAGACAGCGTTACTGACTGGTCATCCCTGTTTCATATCACGTTCTACTACAGGACATCATAACGATGTATATCTACACAGTGTGTTACTATCAGTACTATGGCTGTATGCTATTGTCATCGCGGGATGAGGTTGACATCCGTGTTATTGAAATGCCCGCAGGGTCTCAAATAATTACATTTTGAAGTTTTAATGTAAAATATATAATAGTTTTACTGTTTAAAACTTATTTATGAGTTACATAGACTTGGGTATTTGTCCAGAGGGTGCTTTCTTTATGTTGTTTAGTATTCTGCCCGAGAGAATTAAAATCATGAGTAGGTATTTCTTCCCCGGGTGAATGTGAGAGTGAAGATGCGAGTATTTACTTTACACGCGACATACGACACCAAGGTAATGGATTTTCTAAGCAAGTCGTCGGTTTTCCTTTTGAGTGGACACTGCACAAGAAGAATGCCTGTTAATCTCAGCTATATATCGTGATCATCTCGTCTATATATGGTGTGTTCATAAGAAAGGTCTGATGTTCAGTACATGTGCACTGTGAGAGCCACAAATTGACATCATGATAATGAAAATGGAAGAAGCGCAGCGCAGTCGACCTGTGTATATAGCCTACGTATTCCTATAAGGAACATAATTATGTACATGTGGAAGTAAATGTCAATGTGTCTGCTATTAAAGCTAACATCACTTCAGAGTGAAGTTTCCTAGACCTCCGTTACAGCGATTGTTTTGTTTTGTTATCTCGCCAGATGATGGATGCATCAGGTTAATCGTCAAGACAAGTGGATTTTTCAAGGTAAGCTTTTAATTCGCGGAAGTCAACAACATTGCGGATACTGCTAGGCATTCGTGTAGGCCTATGTAACGCATGGCATTCGTCTTATTGTCTATACTTGAGTGTCTGAGACAAAGAACATCTACTCTACAGAGGGAAGTCTAGATAAGTATAGGTCAGTGACAAACATGATGGCAGAACTGGATGTTACTATTGTAGGCCTATATTCACTACATGTATTACTCTAAGAGCGTATTCGATTCATCACTCGACCTACCATGGGTGACGAGCGCGTGATGCAATTAGCCAATGATGGTACTCGTATCATCATGAGTGTTTGCTCATTGGCTAATTTCATCACCCTAGGGTTGGTCGAGTGTTTGAAACGAATACGCTCTATGAGATTGAGATGTTTCATTGACCAAGCATTGTCTTTTTTTAGATTATGTTCATAACCGGAAGAAATCGTCATATCTGACATCAACTGAAGTTTGCCCTGTTATTTTTCTGTATTGTTTTCTTCTTAGGTTTTTGTTGGGAATGTATGACGATATTTTAAGGTCTGTATGTATAAATCGTACACATGATAAGTTGATATGATATGTGGGGTACGGGGTTCTCACGTATATAGTGCTTGATGTAACAATGAATACTTGAGAACTGGCTAATACGAATGTCCGCCAATCTGCATTACAGGAATATCAGGAACTATAGGCGCTCGTCGTGCCCACCCACGCCTGGAGCCATGATGGTTGGAGAAAATGCTGACCAACTTTAAGAGTTCTTGAACACAGCTGTGAAGACATGACGATGAGACTGGATAAAGAATGGGAACATCGTTTTATGTACAGACGTAGGTCAACACAATACTAGTATTTGTATTACTATATTTCTATACTGTCTGTATTTTGAATTCTTAAAGTTACCAATAATGCACGAACTTGTCCGTACATGCATCTAGCTGTATTTATTACTAGTGGTGCCATGCCACTGTGAACAGCACCTAAGTATATATGTCATAATGAAATTTGATTAGATATCCGTTATTTCCGCAGCTTGATCTTTCAACACATTAACAAACGTTGATATTATATATAAAAAAAATAAAGAATATATATATATATATATATATATACATACAAAACAGAATGTCAAAGAAGAGTGTTGGGCTTCCCTAGCGCTTTCGCCATATCATGTCTCTTCAGGGGAATATATATATATATATAATTATGTATGTGTGTGTGTGTGTGTGTGTGTGTGTGTGGGTGTGTGTGAATATGTTGTAATATCCTATATAAATATGTTGCTAATATAAAACAATACCCATCACCGGAAGACTATATAACAAACGCATATCAGAAACGACATTTTTTTCATTTGGCTTTTCGCGGTATACTAGTATATTATGTTTGCAAACTATGATTTTCTTTTTCTCATTGTCGCGGTTATAGTGTCTACAGAAACACATGTGTTTCCAATGCCACCGGGTATTTCTAGTGATGTATCACTAAACACTATAAAATCAGCATAGTGTCACCAATAGCATCTCCTGTACGTATGTCACCACAGTAGTGTCACATGTGTCAATGAAATTAGACATTGATGCATTCCTTAATGGGGTTCTATTTTCGTTCCTATCCCAGACAACAGTTTGTCTTTTCTGGTAGCTTCACCGGCGGTGTTCCATCAGATGTTGTAATTAAGGGAAGTCCTGAGTTTCCGGTCAGCAACACGTTCTATTCCGGAGCCAATGTAATGAGTCGCAAGGTTCTCAAATCGGATCACTGTGTGTATTAGATAACGCTGTATACCCTAACTCAATATGTCATGACGCCACACGCATCCTCCAAGACTTCCAGAAAGCTATAGTTTCATCTGTTGCTTTCCATACAGCGACTAATTTAGCTTTCATCCAATATAATAAAACAATTAATCCAAAATAGTTATATTTATTGAGATATCTCCATGACTCTAAAATAGTTTAACGAAATATCCGTGAAAGAATCTCCAAACCAAAATGTAATTAAATATGTTCGCAACCTTTCAAGCATTAAGATAAGTAATATACGCAATCCGTAACACATATAAATAAGTAACTGAGTGTTAAACTGTGTGTTGTTGTTGTTCACATGAACACACTGTTGGTTATCTCGTTTAGAAACATTATACAGAGATGTGTTGTACCGTGATCAATAACACAAATTGCATTAATCAACGCCATTGACCGTTTAGACTACGCGAACGCACGCCACATATGCTATAACACTTTCTGATGGCGTAACGATCACATAATGTCTTATCAAAAAGGTTTGCCCTTATCCCTGTCTATTGAGATTGTAATACAATATAGTGTCTGTGATTAAGATATCTGTATTGCAATTCAGAATACACACTGTCAGCGATTAAGACATCTGAAATGTACAAGAATCGTGATACCCGGTACTATACGAGGTACCCTGAAGATTGAGATGGACATGAAATAACCTACAGTAAGGTGGGCTATATGAAATACTTTATTGAAATGGGCTGTCAGAAGAGTATATATATAAGCTAAAGATTAGCTAAATTAAGTATAATTATACACAACTATGAGATGGGCCATTCGAAATACATTGTCACACAAAAGGGGGAAATGAGCTATCAAAAATATATAAACATAAATACACAACCGTAATATCTGCCATAATAAATACAATAATAAAGATTATTGAGATATAAAGGAAATTGGCCATCTGATATCGAGCTTTCATGGCATTACATCCGAAAATTCTAAATCACCACAACGCGGAAATTGGTAACCTGACTTCAACAGTGACATGACACAACCAGGAAATGTACCAAACAAATCGATCAATTCGCGGAGTGTGGTGAAATCATTGAGATTATAATCACAGCCGGTCAAACAACACCTGTTAACACAATATAACAATTTGTGTTGTGATCAACTCTTCTGTCATCAGTGAATCAATATCACGTCTGCTACAGTCTGACCAAATCCGGTGAGCCACGAATACACACTAGATAGAATACGGCACCACGCCCCTACCATACTATACTACCACGGAGAAGTCTATTAGTTAGCGGCTCTGTATTCTCCCGGCTATAGAGCCTACAGTGATGGTAACCCTACAGTATACAATGCCATGCCAGACCATCAATATGTCATGACGCCACACGCATCCTCCAAGACTTCCAGAAAGCTATAGTTTACTCTGTTGCTTTCCATCAATACGAACATGGATATACATACACGTGTAAAAGCAAAACTTCAGAAAGGACAAGTCATTCAGTCTGGTTCAACAACATGTATGTATAGTTTCAAAATCTCTACGTTTAATTAAGTTTTACAAAATACTACCTGAACTATTTTATTGTTTCAAGCTTTTAATGGTCTTGTTGTCGAAATATTTATGAATTTATTCATACTTGATTACTATTGAATTCATATTAAATATCGACCTTTCAATAAACATTATTGTGGGCTCGTTAAAGGTATCATATGGTATTTGTATCCATGTATTGTAACAGATGTCGTGTTCTGTTGTTGCTAAGTAACCATACAAATCATTATTCTACTACAGCGGTACTTGGACACATTACATGTAAATTTCTAAAGCCGTGTTGTGTCAATGTCATACTTTACATATTAATCATTGGTAATTATTTCTTCATTATTAGGAGCCCATTATGACATACTATCAACAAGGTATAGATGTCAGTATAATGTGTATACATAGGTTGACGCTATTCTGCAGTTGACTCCATGGCCTGTCTCGTGTTCATACATAGGCCTACATAGTATATTTTAAATTATTATTTAACATAATTGTTAAAAGGAAAGAAAGCTAGTATTATACAGTATTGTGTCTTACCGACGCAGTCTATTATCTATATAGGAAACATTGATAATATTTGATAGAAAACGTTCTTCTGCTATCGATTTTCTGTACAAGCACTAAAGTAGCTTTGGTATCATATGTGATGTTGGTATGCACATGCTGTTGTCAACAACTGATATACCATGCCGCGTGGAGGTCGTAGTTGTTTAAATACACGGCATCAACCCGAGCTACCCGTACACCGGAATGTCTAATATCCGAACACCGGAATGTCTAATACCCGAACACCGGAATGTCTAATATAACACCCTGTCTTACCCCTCGCGCACGATTCTACAAGCGTCTCTTTTAGAAGGCGAAGCAGGCTATATGTGGCGAGGTCGTGGTCTGTAGCGGTGTATGTTAATCCACACGTCGTCAGCAATGCACACAGACCAGTGTGCTTCAATTAAATCTTTCAAGATTGTACGTTAGATGGCTTTATTTAAGTCCGTTTGCACTTGACATCCTGTGGCTTACTGGCTTACACTTTAGGGTCTTCAGCGGCACTGGTCAATACGCTATAGCGAAGTGTAGAATTCGATGGTCTGTACTATAGGTAGATAAATGGCATATTATGTGTGTACAAACTATATTTGTGTTTCTTTAATAATAATATAATATTATTAGGCCATATTTATATGATTCCATGGTTTATGGAATTTTCTATAATAATTTTGGCTAGGATCGTCGAAAATATAAATACATATATTGTTTTATTCTGTTTGTTCAAGTTCTTTAACGAGATTGCATGTTTTTCTCTTTAACACAAAATCTGATGTCACATGCATTACAGAACTAAATACATGTATATTACTCCAGCACGTGAATTTAATGGTCAAAATGACCACCATAGGTCAATGTTCAATGGTACCTGTTAGTTTATTATTTTTACTGACGTTGCTATTTCAGATTGCTCGGAATGGGCGTCACTGTATCCTGAATCAAACGGAAAGCGCCAATCGCCGATCAACTTGATGTCACCTGACGCAATATACGACTCTTCACTGGCTGATCGTCAGATGACGTTTGATTATAACACATCACGTGATACAGAAATGTTGAACAACGGCCACACATTGGTTATTTATCCTAGATCAAAGCAAGGTATTTAAATATGTATTTCATCTTTAAGATCCAGCCTCATTATAGTAGGGCTTTAAGCTACATATTTAAAGATGCGATGGGCATATCATCCTCGAAACGCATATCATTATGCCTACCACATATGGCTGCATACATAAACTCACTGTAACTATCTAACATCCGGTATACGGTAGGCATAATGGTATGAGTTTAGAGGATAGCGTTTTGGATTATATTAGGATGGCGTTTTTGGTGATGTCAGTTGTCAACTAACTTTACTACTGACGGAGGTAAGGGATGGCATAGAAGTTCTTTGCTCATTCTCAAAATCCTGCAAGTAGGCTAACTCATGTCATGGGTCCATTTTGAAGATGTAGGCCTACTTGACTATACAGCATTGTTTCGTCCACATAAAATCCGCCAATGGTCTATGTTTCGAGGATGCAACAGGGAGATGCAACTATAAGAACCCAGAGAAGTATAGGATCCGTAAGAGAGAGATAGCACTGAGTCACTGTCATTGTCATCTAACCCTGGGCTCTCATTTTAAAAGCCCTTTTCTCTCCATTTTCGTTAACGTTTTTGGCGGCCATCTTGAATTTTAGGTATTTTCCCAAGTCAGATTTTGGTAAACTGTTGTAGTATTCATGTGGACATACCGAAGAACCAAGATACATCGAAAAACCTTTTCTGACAATTTTTCTGAATCTTTAATGACTGGACTACTAGCCTACGTAACTCCAAGTTTTATCTCCAACCCCAACAATGGTGGTCTCCTGGCTAGGGTTGGAGATAACGTTACCTTAGAATTACGCCATTTCGTACATGGCAGCTCCACTCTATCGTTGCAGTGTTGAGCGGGGGTCCACTCCCCAATGGAGAGGCATACGAGTTGGGGGAAATCAGTTTTCACTGGGGTCGTGAGAATTGTCGGGGATCTGAACACACCGTCAACAACAAGGCGTTTCCTATGGAGGTGAGTCAGTGTCACAGAGTCTTCACGTATTCTACTTGGAGTTATATTTCCATAATATGAGAAGTCTTACAATACAATTATAAACACGGACGTACGGTATAACCTACAAGTACATATCCAATCATGCTTTCAAATAGTTTATACATGATAGAAAAAGTAAAATTAATATAATAGACTATAATGATTAATGACAATATGCTTGTTTATTATAATAATAATAATAATAATAATAATAATAATAATAATAATAATAATAATAATAATAATAATAAAAAGATAAAAAATAAAAAATAATAAGAAGAATGATGATGAGGAGAAGACGATGAAAAAGATGAAGAACAAATAATAATAATAATAAGAATGTGTGACTAGATACATCTGAGATAACAATAGTATATGTATGTGATGTAACATTGTTAGCGACAAATTATGTGAGTGTTGTACTACATGGTGATTATCGATATACACAGGTACAGCTGATTCACTGGAACAGCCGTTACCACGACAACCTGGAAGATGCCCTTGGAAAACCAGGGGGAGTCGTAGCCGTGTGTATGTTTACTCAGGTACACAATAGACTGAATAGTTGTCTGCACAGTAGTAGCCTACTACTTCATGCTTGCTTTCATCCTCGATACTCGGGCACAGTGACTGCTCATACGCTACATATAGTGGTGGGTGGCAGGAGCATAGGCGCGCTGTCATGTTTTACAGGATGGGCTTAATATGCATAATGTATATTTAGAGGTTATATTGCAAATGTAGCATGTAGTGCACATAGACCATTGTAATGTGTTATGTACCATCTGGTATGGGAGATCTAAAAAAAATATAGTTTTTTTTAATCCGCGGACTTATGGTCTATTCACCGGACCAGGACCCAATTCCCGGCATTGGCTCACGGCTCAAAATATGAATAAAATATTGTCCTAACCCTATCCACGTCAGATTGCCGGAAGATGTGTCCATGTCCGGGGAATATACCCCATGCATGCACCACATTGTCAAACCTATCAATAATAAGTTAAGTTAAGTATTCCCTTATTATTTGAGAGAACATATTCGTGGATAAATATTGGAAAATATTAATATGCCAAACGAGAGTAGATCTATTTATAATTTATTTATCTTTTTTGGTAAAACAAGTTTTGTAGATATGTGTATTTTATTAATTAATCATATTTTCTAAGTTTTATTTAATCAAATTATGTTTTATTATAACAGTTAGGTCGAGAACACCATGGTCTGAAAGCAGTCACTGACAGTCTCGAAGATGTCCATTACAAGGTATGCAAATTAAACGTCAATGGAAAAAAACTGTATCATCATATTTTATGTAAATGTAGTTAAAACAAATTAATAACAATGTAATTTAAACCATCTTCACATTATATAGATATAATTGTTCTTTAATTCTTAAGGATTCATGTAAATCTTAACCAGTGTTAATTTTTTTTTTTATTAAAAGCTTAGGTTATACATGTTGGTATATTTCAGAGTCGACAGAAGAATATACTGAGCGGTTTTAATCCTGCGTGTCTCTTGCCAGGTATGCTCAACAGATGGCGTCGACTTGTTTCGCTCCCAGACCATCTCAATCAATACGCCATTTCATATTCTATTACCATCAGAGAATGAATCCAGACGTACACACATGTCCTTGGATATGATTAACTATAGATCGGATGAACATCAAGAACGCTAATTATGATGTGTGCTAGTTGTTGTTACCTTACAGACAACCATAACGGTATTAGCCTATACAGCGATGACTTAATATGAATGATTAACACATCAAGTATTAAATATCGTATTATTGGTACTAGTATATCACACGACGACGCATCCTCGAAAACCCAAGCTATTATGACTCCACTACCTTCCGTTAAGTATTAGGTAGTGGAGTCATAATAGCTTGTGTTTTCGAGGATGACGCCGATTATATTGATTACTGACATGACGTGTTTAAAAATAACAAATGAATAAAAACTGCCAGGTATAGTTCTAGTTCATTTACAAAATGTACGGTTCCATGCTATATATACGTTATATTTATACTGGTAAATGGATCACTGTGCACGCATTTTACCTGCTTAACTCCCTGAGGATCATCCAACCTGATCAGCCCTTTCAGGCACTAGGTTATTATTCTCAATATTCCATGTCTTCCTCCAGTGTACGTTGTTTGTCAAAGTCGCTGGAGGTATTTTATTTAGATTTTATTGATATGTTTGTCCTGCATTTCCCTTCTTTCTGGTTGATAGTGAAAAGCAAATTAAATAGAAAAAGAATGCCTCCAACGTGTTTGACAATGACTCCTCTGTACAAGCATGTGTACTATCCTATATGTATAATCATATGTACATGCCTGGACCCCGTTGCACGACGCTCTTGTAGGCTACAACTATTGTAACGTCAACGCTTTCTATTGTGGCAGGAGCCCAGTT
>JAUTBX010118881.1:0-21892 GCA_032361465.1 Lepetodrilus tevnianus | reverse complement strand
TGAGCATGTAGAATACTGCAGTGTTCATTGGATTTATTTTGTAGCGTTTTAATTTAATTGGGGTTTCGATTCGCTTTCAAGATTCTTTCATTTATATCAACAACGCATCCTGTCAATATGACATCAGAAATAGGTAATGTTCGCAAACATCGATGCTGGTCTCCTAGAACAGGATTTGAACCTGGACCCTTTGGCCCCAAATTCCAAAGGTTCTACCATTGTGATATAACCCAGCCCTGTTCATCGTTAGTGACCGCAGTAACAAATGCATTGTTATCGTGTCACCTGTTCGTACCTTCTTAGTTTGTGTATATAGGCTTACGAGTATGTAATGTTGTGCACATTATATATACATTATATATTCAATTAGATGTTTTTTAGTATGATAACTCAATATTTGAGGCTAAATACAAGTCAAAGAAAACCTATTTACCTATACAGTCAATGTATCCTGAAACCTATCTAACAAAAAAACAATATTTCTAATATTGAATTCATATTAAAAAAATCCAGTTCAACCTGTTCATGGTTGTATACACATATCCACATGTTTGACACAGCTACAGCAGAATAGAGAGTTGTTTGAATCCATGATTTGCCACAACAATAACAATGTCCGAACAGGAAGTAGAGAACATGCAGATATTTCTGTCTTTTGTCTTCATGATTACTTCCGTGTATAGTAATAACTGTCACCCTAACATCACTTATGTGGAACGTAACCGATACCATAGCTACCAACACAATTATATATAACAGGAACTATCTATTTATACATGTAACCAAGCATAAAAACACATATTGTCCACTCATTTGGGGACAAATGGTTTAAAATAATTAGGACAAATATATTGATTGGAAAATGAAATACCTCATGATTGGTACGTGTGTCATGATGTAAATTATACAATAAGACTGTCCCAGTCAATCGTTGAGGAGCATAAAGTTTATTACGACAATAGAGAATGCTAGCGTTCAAACGGTTTCAATAATCATAGTTCCATGACAAAATATGCTTAAATTGTTATACGCACAACGTACATTAACCTAACGCCAATACCAACAAAGTCTGGAACTTACATGATTTCATGGAAATGCACTTCAACAGACCTTTTGCCAGCGAAAAAAACCCCGTACACGTTCACTGGCATGTGTGTATTTACAGTATACATCATCGCAGACAGGACCAAGCTATGGGAGTGTGGTAATTCACTCATTGTTACGGGCATATACGCACAGACAAACACTTCAGAAATTTCATGGAACATTTCCCCAAGCAGCTGACATGGGGAGAGACAAATCGCATGAAGTGTGTAGCCGCAACGACTGTCCCGAGCAAAGTGTATGATAAAAAAATCTGTTGGATTGAGATTATGATGTAGTCAGCCACAAGTTCTCATTATTCCTGGCTGATGGTGCGTCCAAGAGATGTGTGGCTCTCCATTCACCGGCGATATGCACCCCTTAAATCACATGGGCTATGGGATAAAGCGGAGTGTAAGCATACAAACATTTAGCCGACACTGTTCTGCTTATATCTGTTCGGTGCAGTAACTCACCCAGCTCACAGACTTGAATTGGCAGGAAGAGCATATTTATGATAGAATAAACACAATATGAACAACATTTCTTGCGGCCTTTTAATAGTTTTTAAAAGTTTTCTTTAATGAGAATACATCTTATAATCTCTACAATATTTTTTTAATGCTAATAATTATAAAAGTATAGTTCAGTGCCTTAGAATCTGATTTATATACTTAAGGGAATATCTGGTTTTAGCGTAATCTTAACAGTATCTCTAGAAGTAATTTATTTATTTTCATTGACGAATGTTCCCATATCCATGGTTACCAATTGGCCAATGGGGTATAAGTTCCATTCAGATCTGTTGCAGTGGGGGTGTGATTTGTTTTGGAATTATCTTCAAACGCTGTTGATTGTTCGTCAACAGAAGCAAACGGAAACATATGCTGCAGTATTAAGTTTGATATCCGTTCCAATTCCTCAAGAAGCATCGACAGTTTACCCCAAATCACAATAATACAATTGCGCGATCTGCTGATGTGTTTTGTCCATGCTCCACGTGGGTTCGTCTTTGTTTACCTTCACATCAAAGAGAGCTGGAGAGTTGCAATCGAGACTCATTCTCCGCCCAAGTACAGAACATAGGTAGACGGAAACCGCAGGCGGCTGGCTTACGTTCTCCACTTTTGATTCAGATTCAGTCAACAGTAAAGTATTACGTGATACCAAATGACAACAGAAACATTTGGTCTGAGGTTCACATGATAGTTTTTATTCGCGTGCGATGACTTGTGCCACCATTTGGTCGCGGTGTCGTCTCTCAGTGGGAGGGGCTTTGTAGCAGGGGGAGATGTCGTAATTTGTGTTTATTGGCGAGTTTATTTAATATTGCATTCCAGAAATGCTACAAGCAATGGTAATGAAATTCAGTGCAATAATTATTTTATCCCCACAAAGCCATAAATACATGATAAAATTGGGATAAATCATAGCAATTATTATGAAAGAATAATAAAAACAGTTTTACTATGAATAGTTATCTAAAACATAGATCATTATCAGAAAATAAAAAATAAAATAAAAACCTGCATGGTTCTAAATAACAATTAATACTAACAATATTCTTGAAGCAATGTTCTTTAAATATATAAATATATGAAAATATTTTCAAAACTTGTGTTGTTATGTACATGTGTTAGTCATGTTTACAACTAGATGTTACCATATCCTATCAAACCCATTACCTTATTGTTAATAGCATTAAAAATAATAAACGCACGGACATTATAAATCTTACGGCATCAAGATAACAACTATAAAACATTTCTTTAAAAGTTCATAAAACAATTTACGATAGATAAGATGACAGGAAATCAACTGAACACACAAAAACAATTTTAGTCTTAAGAGTTATTTTCGTTCCCTGTTGAATCCATCTTTCCTGTTTAGATAGCTGATGAACAAAAGCAAGCCTTGTATATTTTTCTTTGCTAGAATGCAACTTGCGCAATAAAAGGCAATAAATATGCTATACTGTTCAACAGAGAGCGACCATAATGTCCTACTGAATTCATGCCTCAAATTAAAATGATCCTTAACAAATAACACAGCGGTAATCGAGGGAGGCGTTGGTGTTTTCTTTATGCCATAAAAATAAATACATTAATGACGAATATTAAAGAAAACAAGAATAAGTACTTTTTGAATACTAAAGTTATCTGATCAAATCTCTTTGTGTTTCTTTCAACAGTTGCTGAACTCAGATGTATAAACATAACCATTGCTACATATTCTGTTGTCGCATATGGGTGAAATATTCCCGCTGCAATGAAAAACACTAATTTAATAAATCAAATTAAACATGTTCTGTTCAGAACTTTAGATTATTTAATTAACTTTTTGATTTTGATATAGTACATAGATTGACATGATTTCAATATTACATTAATTCTAATAAATTGAGCTAATATCTGCTATCAACGTTCCATTATAGATAACACAAATAATAAAATTATAATAGTAGACAAGTTTCACAAATGGCTTGCCTTGATTAGTATTTTATTATATTAGTACTGTTCTAGTGTTCTTCATTGTAAAACTCATTAACATTTTCCATAAAGTTCAATTTTCTGGTTTACAGTAAATAATAATAATAATAATAATAATAATAATAATAATAATAATAATAGTGCATTTATAATGCGCTGGAATCCATGCGGGAAAAAACACATGCTCGAAGCGCAGACAAATAGAAAATATATTTAAATTTCGTATTTAATTATTTAAAGAGGCCTTCAAATAATTATGCAAGGTCTTTAAAATTAAGTGTTTTGAGCGAATTAGAAATATTTTGAGGAGATTTTCAAATTGTTTGAAAACGGCTCAAAATTTAAACGTTTTCTACGTTTCCCTCTCCAGTACCTGCTGTAGGCCTATCTCTCTCACCCTCCACCTGTGAGGGGAGTCGTGGAGGATCACCAGAGATTACCCTAGTTCCAGGTCCCTGTGGATGTGTGTGCACCAGCCCTGTTGTGGTGCACATCTTTCCATCAACAAACACCAACACATTAAAAGAGGTGTCAATTTTTTCAGTCAACAATCACTGCGCGGTTGCAACTCTGGAAAACAGGAAACCTGGTCAACAGATTGTCCCAGGTTTTCCCTTGTGGATCTTGGCTATGCTTATTTACCAGGAAATATCAACAAATACGGCCTGATTGGTAATAGTGACTGCCATCACGGGGGAATGTTTAGGTGCCAGTATTTGACACAAGTGCCCGCCACGCATTCCGCGCATTGCCAAAACTGCTACTCACATATGCCTCGTCTTCTGTTTTAAGTTTCATAAATTCATTATCGTCTCTGGGTGCACGGTTTGCCCGTTTCCTCGGTCCCTCTCCGAGGATGGGAAATTTGTATACGAGATTCTCTGGGAAAACTGGACATGATTGTAAAACAGGTGTTGTACTGCACGTTGGATGTGAAGATACGGACGCATTGCCATTCAGAATCTCACCTGTACTATTTCTAGACTTCCAAGAATGACCAATATTATACAGGGTTATGTTATAGTAATCATAATAAATTTCATGGACAATTCCATGATATTTACATGATATTACTCATCTGGCAAATATTATTGTGATTAATCTTTATATAAAAACCTCGTAGACAATTCAATATAGGAAAAGATGCGGTAAACATTGGATAAAGGTTAATGAACAAATTTAATTTGGACATCATGACACTAACATTACACCTCAATATCAGAAATAAAAAATAAAAGATATAAAAATAAAGCTCATATTTTATGTGCTCTATGCTAGTAGAACCCATATGTTTATTGACCTGTATATTGGCTGGGAATGACCTTTGGTAAATAGTTCAATGAATTCGTTAACAATTAACGATTGCAGGGATCTGTTTTCCACGACACAGATCTATAACAGGAGACCGGAGGAATCGGTAATTATCCTCAAATTGCCCTCCAGTTACGTATTTCACCTTTACGCCAGTTATACCTGTCGAGGAATAACATTAAACCTCCACCATCACCGACAACATCACTCCCGCGACTACGGGAAAAATACCTACAGCAGATGGCGTGGGCAACATTCAGAGAAGCACCTGAATCTAAGGCCATAACTTTCCCGCAAATTGTTCTCAAAAGCAGATCAGAGGAATGAGATTGAAATGTCAAAATACAAAAATCACATTTCAGAAATAATAAAAAGCAAAAGTGGTTGTGATAAAAGCCTAGAGGCATAGTGGCCTAGCACCGCGTCTAGTCCACGACCAGCTCACGTTACAGGAACGTGTTTTCACTTCTAGCTAGAAGCCACCTAGAGGAAAGGCTCTGGACATTACTTCAAAGCATTATCTAATTAACTGAAGATAGTGGCAGGAACTCGCAAGAAAATAAGACATCCAGCGGAATAATTAACAACGTCGCGTTTTATGTCTAGTTTGCTTAACAAGGAACTGGTTCCAAGCTAGAGTCTACAATAGTGAAGAAATCATTATTATATTTCAATCTTACTCATTGGTATTATATTTATATGAAAGGAAATGCTGAAAAGCATTATTCGTCAGGTATTCAGATGTGATAACTGTTCATGGTGGATATCTTGGAGGAATATTTTGGTGAGAACAACGGATTGTGACACAGACCGTACATTTACATTTACATTTACAAAATTATGTAAAAGATTGGAATTAATCATTATTAGCCAGACATATGTGGGTGGTTATTTTACCTGTAATTCATGCAATTCATGCAGTGAATTCTACAGCATTTACAGATTGTGTTTCAGTCTGTGTAATGTATGAGGAATACCTGATCATAATGAGTAATAAATGATAATGCGCCAAATCCGCACCCGAAAGCATGCTCAAAGCACTATACATTATTACTCTGATCAATGGATCTGTGTGCACTCAATTCCTTCTCAACTTGCTGGGGAGTATTTTGTGGTGCTAAGATACCATAGTTTTCTGTCACGTTATATGGGACACTACAGGTATCCATGATTGTAGAAGTGATGCTAGGAAACGTACCTGTAGTGAATGTCCGTACTTTGCATATCATCAGAACCTTTCACCCAGCCCTTAACGTAGATGTCACTCATCTTCTCACCAGTGAAGAATGCGTCATCTTCAAGGACCACGTCATCCGTATTCCAAATGATGCAACGCAGTTCATAGCTGGAATAGAAACATATACATATAAAACCATGCAAAACCATACCATACTAAATTTGATAAAAAAAATAAAAAAATAAAAAAATATGAATTGTTTTACATTTTTTAATAATTGAACACTCCCAATAGTATATGGTTAGTAAAGAATAAAGTAATAGTATATGGTTAGTAAAGAATAAAGTAATAATATGTGGTTAGTAAAGAATAAACTAGTTGGCACCAACAATAATGCATGCAATGCACGTGCATTATATGATTTAAACATATTTTATTGTACAAAAAGCACAAAGGATTGGTACATAAGCCATTACGGCTTGTGCCGGTACCGCTCCCATTGACAAGCATAGTCAAGATCATAAATACATACATGTACATCACAATCAACTTAATAGGTTTTTTTTGTGTTTTTTTTATGGCCAGTAATATATGGTTTTGCTAGGAGTTACAATAAGTTATGGTGCATTATATGTGCTTTTGCAGGACTGAATTGTCACGCATGTGATCACACAGATAATTGCAGTTTGGTATAGTCAAGACTGTATCATGTGTATGAAAATGGAAAAGCAATAGTAATAAATAACAAACAAAATCTAACAAACAAAATCCATCTGTCAAAAACCAGTTGAATTGATATCTGATAAAATGTCCTTAGAAATATGTTAAGTGGGAAATAATGTGCAGATGGTAAAAGTATTTTCCTATGAAAAAAATATAATGCACGTTTGATAATGTTATGAGTGATCGTATGATAGCACTTTGAGCACACACGTTGTACATAGAATCTAGTGTGATAAAAATATATATTATTATCATGATTATCCATGCTGGCTTAACCACGATAATTTCTCTGGATAGGGTTTGTCATATATAGGGTCTCTTTAACGGCTGCTTCCAGTGGGGGATAAAAGGGGTTAATGTTACGGAAAGTATGACATTGAATAAACATATCATTATCTCTGGTTTTAAATTTCATTCTTAGTTGATTCCATAGAGATTTTTGAGAAGGTGCATATTAATTTGCATTCATATGACAATTACACAAAAATACATTGTAGTAGTACCCTATTGATAATTGCATTTTGGCATGGTCAATTTTTTGTTTTTAATATATTAATAATTATTCAGTATGTATTTAAAAAATAAAAAGTGATTTTACGATGAAAAATTATTATGTTAAATCCGATCTTTACTAATATTTATGTTTATTAATAATTAATACGATATATTAAAATGTTCCATAGTTGCATCTTTATATTTATATTCAATATGATATCAGTGACTTAATGCTATATTAATAAAGTTGACCATGCCTCCATTGGTTTCACGGAATGATCGAAAAGCAACATCACACGGAGATTCTGCAAACTAGAGAGAAATATTCCGTCGTCTGTCTGTACGAGATCCAGTTACGTATCAATAATCACGTGGTGTGTTCTCGTACATATGGACAATTCCCACGTAGGAAAAGGAAAAACACCTTTAGAGAAAAAATCCTATTCAATATTCCCACGCAAAAGATCGGATATTTTATAAACACAATACTAAGGTTAATTAACATGAGCATTAATAAGGTGTGGTAATAATTGATTAACTTTGCGAAATTGGAATGAAATGAGAGTTTTCCTTTCAATGTCATCATAGTTAAAACATGGAAATAATTAAAGGGTATGTAGATATATATTAATATATAATGTATGATTGTATGTGTACATTAATGATTGACAGTTGCTGATAAGGATCCCAGACATATGTTCACGGTTTTGTGTAAAAACGTATTTATCCGTATCTCTAATTCATCAATCACAACCATTGCTTTATGGGACAATCGTGGTTGTCTACAACGGGGAAGTTAAGTTTACAGTGACAATATACGACCGCGTGTTTAAGGCACTTCGTACTTAATCTTGATATAATTACGAACATAAACCAAAAATTGTTGATTCTTGAATAGAGATTTCAGGTGTAGCTTCATCTAATATCTAGTGTGCTTTTTCCCCGGGAAATATCGCAGACATCCGAAGATAAATTTGATCAAAATATACAATTACAGATACACACATACATAGACATGAACTCAGATTTATCTATAACCTTTACAAATATAAGGACATTCCTTTGAGGTAATGGTCATATTTCTATGTCTTAAGGTGATAAAGCTATGTACAGGTGTAATTGCTATAATGCCATTTGTAGCCCCGACGCAAAGTTCAAATAATTAGTGACAACGCGAGTAACGCGAGAGTCACTCTCAAGCCCCTTCCAGGCATTCTCCCTCTTATTTGATATATTCCTGGACCGCGATGGCAACCAGATATGTAATGGTTATTAAGATTTCGTAGGAAGTAGCACTAATTTACCTAGTTGGTACATACCCCCACTGGCACTGACTAACAACGTACAGAAAAACAGGAGCCACATCCTTCCCACAAGGTGGAAGTAATTAAGACAAAAATTAGAATTTTGAGAACTTCCAAAGTAAGAACAAAATTATGTACACTTTCTTCATTACATTAATAACATTACTATTTGTAGTGGTTTTTGCATAGAAAGCGAGTTAGCCAAACAAAATTCATCTATGTACGTGCTTCCTTTCTGAAAAATTAATTGGCTCTTGCGTGTAGATCTATGTGTCTCCAATTTAGGTTGTTCCTCATCAATGTGACCTTGTGTGTTGCCAGGTAACTCTTCCTCAATCAAGAGTAATGATAATATCTATTATGAACATCGCAATTATGAACATCTGTCTTGTCCAAAAGTAACTTTGTTCTACATAGCATACCCCACGTGCAAATGAACATATTATTGTCACAGACCATAAAGTAAATGTAAAGTAAATTTAAAAAATATATAGTTTAATAAATCTGCAGACTGTACCTTTTAGGTTTCCGTGGCGATATGTCTACAGGGGCAACAGGGCAAGGCATATCCATGGGAAACATGTCTACCCACATCTCAATCTTGCCCTGAAATGTAAATCATATTACATAAGTTATTAAAATAACACACAAACTTCAGAAGCTGGGCTCAATGGGTTTGACTTCAGTATGTTATCATAGCAAGTCTTGAGCAAAATGGACAACAAAATAATTAAGTAAGGCTGTAATAGTAATGGACTTGAATTTACAAAATGGCCACAGTGTTGTTTTGGGGTTGGTTGGAAACAGTTTTGATTGTAGTGGGAGTTTATGCCAAATTTCAATTAGATTTTAATCAAAAGTTCAATTTATTATATAGCCTGATGGTTCCAGATTGTATTGTCATGTAAAAGACAGAATACAAAATATACCAACAAAAATAGAATACAATCTGGATAAATTACATGATGTAAACTTCATTAACAATATATTTAATGTTTCATATTTATTAGAACATTTATTAATGAAGTTGTGATCAAGAAAAGGACCAGTTGAAATTAATGTCAAACTACGACACGCAAATGTTAATACTTCATCCTCACTTCGCCTAACATAAGGCGTTTTACTAACGCGTCAAAACCTTTCAGAATTCTTTGCTCTGAAGGCACAGCCAACCATCCAAGTATATTTGAAGACATTTAAATCCATATTTGAGGAGAACACTGTCAAACCTGGAAGCAAACACGATTTCTAAACGTTGGGATTTAGAACTACAACAGAGATTACTACCACAGAGGTGGTAAAACTAGATTTAAATATTGGCTCATTTAAAGTCCCGAGTAAATCATGACCATCTGAATGCAGGGGGCCATGGGGGAAAAGGCCACGCCTACACATGCCTTACGAAGGATCAACAATCCAGAGGATTACTTCATTAGGCGGGGGTGCTTTAAGACAGTTTGAGTAGGGATAAACACGTGCAACAGGAACACAGTGGTCTTAGCCAGGAATGATGACATTACACTTGACCAGGCTAAGGAATGTCCCGACAAATATGCTGGATTTTTTTAAGGTAGAAATAATTCAATTTTACTAACAGGATTTGTCCATAAGGTTTCCGAAAAGATTTTTTTCAATATTCTGTCAAATTTCATTCACATATAACATCAATTAATATATTAATTTCATCATTACTTTTCAATGCTTGATATCAGTTGTTTTGAGTGGTACTTGTTTCTCCTCATCAATTCAAATATACTCATTAATTTTATGTACTGGAAAATTGACTGGGTGGATATATCTGCTCCAGAGCGAATATTTTACGTCACAGCAGGAATCTCTCACCCATATGTGACAATCCAGACCTTGAATATGTTTTTTAAATCGTTACAGAACTATAAAATCCCATAAATCTGTTTCAAATCCTCATTCTTGAATATTGAAACATTAGCCAATTATTTAAAAGGATATATTGCAAAAAAGGATGGACATCTGTAAGTATATTGATGCACGTCCAAGTCTCGGCACTCACCTGTTCAATGCCAGGCTTCTCAGGGTTGTACAGAGGCCGGGTCTCCACATGTTCGGGCACCAACTTGCAGCCCACTTTGCGGATCTCTTCCCAGTTGTTGAGGACCGCCAGAGCCAGGTGCTCGTCTGTGGCCTTCTTCACACCTGTACATGGAACAGTATGGAGGCATCAGTCAGGAACTGCCTTCAGAGTGTGTCCTACACACAGTTATCAGGTTGTCCTAGGAGCAGTAGGATTTGGGACCAAGGGGGGAGATAGGATCAGGATACTGTTCATTGGAAGTTAGGATCAGCATTGTGTCCTTGGGAGTTGGCATCAGTATATTGTTCAGAAGAAGGGAAGTTAGGATCAGGATCAAGATCAGGACATTGCCAACATGAACTTAGGACCAGGACATTCCTACCGAGAATTTAGGATAAAAATATTGTCAAGTCAGGATCATGACATTTCCAAAGGGAGCTTAGGATCGAGAGACATTGTCAAGTCATGAACTTTCCAAAGGGAAGTTAGGATTAGAACACTGTCAAGTTCAGAACATTGTGAAAGGGAGTTTTTGATCAGGACATTGTGAAAGGGAGTTTTTGATCAGGACATTGTGAAAGGGAGTTTTTGATCAGGACATTGTGAAAGGGAGTTTTTGATCAGGAAATTGTGAAAGGGAGTTTTGGATCAGGATATTGCCATTGGGAAGTTAGGATCACAACATTGAGACGATGTTAGGACCACAACTTTAACAATTTGGACATTTATGACTGTTATATTACTAAAGTTGGATAGATCTAGTCACAGTTCATACTTAAATGTGGCAATATTTTGCAGCCTTCATGAGATAAATAAAATGTCCCAAGAAAAACTTGGAAAATTAAATTAAAAGTATATTCACTAAGTTGATATCCAAAATAACATAGTATGACATCCTATTAATATTGGGAGAAACTCATATATATAACTAGTATTTAATATCGAAGAATATGTAGCTTTTTGTAAATAAGGTACAATCTTTGCTATTAGATAAAACTTAAATAATAGAAAGACAACTTTATACATGGCATAATGAAGATGACATAGATACAATGGTTGGAGAGTAGACACATTAGGCACAATACATGACAATCTGGTTAGATCTACTAAACATGTACATCTAATGCATTAACACATAGTTACAATAGACCATCAAATCCACCAACATTGATTGGACCAGCTACACTAGATCCATAAACATACCGGTAGTTAGATCTTACAACACAAGCATGTTAGATATTGCAGGTACAGGTAGACCCACTAAGACACAAGGTTAGACCCACTAAGATATAACATTACAACAATAGATCCTTCAAGCATAGTTAGACCCACTAAGGTACAACAACTACAGTAGATCCACCAAGCAAGGTTAGACCTTTCAGGCACAGGTAGACCCACTAATTTAGAAACAACTACAGTAGATCCACCAAGTATGGTTAGACCCACTAAGATATAACATTACAACAATAGATCCATCAAGCATGGTTAGACCCACTAAGATACAACAACTACAGTAGATCCACCAAGCAAGGTTAGACCCACTAAGATACAACAACTACAGTAGATCCACCAAGCAAGGTTAGACCCACTAAGATATAACATTACAACAGTAGATCAATCAAGCACATTTAGATCTTTCAGGCACTAATTAAGACACAACTACAGTAGATCCACTAAGTATGGTTAGACCCACTAAGATACAGCATTACTGCAGTAGGCTCATCAAACATGGTTAGGCCTACAAAGACAACCACAATAGATCCATCGATTGACCAAGCATGGTTAAATATTTCAGGCACATTTAGACCAACTAAGACAACTACAGTAGATTCACCAAGCACTGTTAGACCAACTAAGACACGGCTACAGTAGATCCACCAAACAAGGTTAGACCCACTGAAACAGCTACAACAGATCCATCAAAATAGTTAGATCCACCAAGCATGGTTAGATCTTTCAAGCACAATTAGACCCATTAACCACTAAGACACAGTAGATCCACCAAGCATGGTTAGATATTTAAGGCACAGTTAGACCCACTAAGACACAGTAGATCCACCAAGCATGGTTAGATATTTAAGGCACATTTAGACCAACTAAGACAACTACTATACAGTAGATTAATCAAGCACTGTTAGACCAACTAAGACACGGCTACAGTAGATCCACCAAACAAGGTTAGACCCACTGAAACAGCTACAACAGATCCATCAAAATAGTTAGATCCACCAAGCACGGTTAGATCTTTCAGGCACAGTTAGACCCACTAAGACACAGTGTTAGATACTAGCATAGTTAGATATTTAAGGCACAGTTAGACCCACTAAGAATACAGTAGATTCATCAAGCACGGTTAGACCAACTAAGACACGGCTACAGTAGATCCACCAAACAAGGTTAGACCCACTGAAACAGCTACAACAGATCCATCAAAATAGTTAGATCCACCAAGCACGGTTAGATCTTTCAGACACAGTTAGACCCACCAAGCACAGGTAGTCGCAGACTTCTGTAACATCTTACAAACCTCTGAATCTCCTGCTTGGGGCCCTAGGACTCCTAGTCATATCTTCATCATCATCTTTAATAAAGCCAGACTTTTGTTCTCAAGCATATTTACAATCAATCACAACTCCTCGA
The DNA here is from genome assembly GCA_032361465.1 of Lepetodrilus tevnianus. Lineage (NCBI taxonomy): Eukaryota > Metazoa > Mollusca > Gastropoda > Lepetellida > Lepetodrilidae > Lepetodrilus > Lepetodrilus tevnianus. Next base: position 8,620 of record JAUTBX010118881.1, on the reverse strand, counting down.
GTTATGTCCAAAACACTGTTTCGTAAATTATTCCACTAAACAGGAAATTGGTACATAAAAATGGTCTTATTGCAAGGGAATTAAAGGCCCTGTTGTGCCTTAATATGAAGGTATTTTAACCTTGTTTCTACTGGAGGCAACTGAAGGTGCAATTTCTTCCCAGCTGTTTTTAACCATAGCCCAGCTGTCCTAAAGCTATTTCAGATAATATACTACTGTCCTACAGGCTAATACTCACACCCACATCATCACTTTACCCAACCAATATGCCATATGTTTTATCGATCACAAATCTCTGTATTTTTTCTTGTGTATAAAAAAACAACAATTTCCTACAAAAAGGGGGCAAGCCCGACTGTTTTCATGGCAGAAAAAAAATAGTAAGTAAATATTTTTGCGTAAACACTTTGGCCCTCCTGCAACAAGTCAGCCATTTGCATCTCTCCTCCTGGTAAGAAAGTAGAGGCATCATCGCCCCATGTGACAATTAATCTCTCAATTTTAAACTTAGCAAAACAACATTAAAAACAAGAAGTGTCAAAAGGTCAGCGGTGGAGGTCATATCCAAACAGAGGCTGACCTTAGTTAGGCAATCTGCCAATTTAAGCTCGGAGCCTATCTAAACACATTAGTCACCGCAGTTTAGAGGGGGTCTGTCCACTTTCTCAAGGCAGGCCTGGGTCTCATTTAGACCCTGTTTACTCTTCTGATAATCTGTTTACACAGCAAAATATTGTAATTTCCTTCAGTAATGATTGGCCAGTCGTGTTAGGGCGGTTCTGAGGGGGCAGTGTTTGAAGACAGCTTTGCATCGAAATCGGAATTGAAACACAAGATGTGAGGATAAACGTTTACCATAGAAACAATTGCTTGCATTAGCGGAATAGCACGAAGCGCGTCCTCGGACATGGGTCGACCGGACCGTTCCTTCCACTTTAATCTGATTTCATCTGGCCATTCTTTTATGTGGCAACGTACAAACCATTGTGTCAAAATACGGCCCAAGTCTTCAAACTCTTTCTCCAACCGTCATGTCATGGATTTTTTTGTCCTTGGATTAAAACTAGCAATTTATTTTGCCCTCGAACGTCCGAAGCATAACGCCATAATTACAGTTGGAAGCTGAGTAAGTCCTCGTGTCACGCATTTAGTCAGCAACTTTGAGAATAAACTTTTTTTTCCAATTTAATCTGTCTGATTGGAAACGTCATTTGATTCGATTTCAAATATCTTGGCGATTTTCTTTTTCTTTTACCCAAACTCTCTAAAGATTTGAAAATCTATTACTGATGTAATTATATTTTTTTTAAATCATGTTTAAATTACTTTTGCTACTTTAAAAAAGAAATTCTTTGGAAGCCATCTTGGATTTAATATTATAATGCCATTTAATTTTACATACTTTAGAGCATTATTGCAGATAATACATAGACATATGTAAACAAAATATAGAACATGTATCAGTGGCTAGGATTTATTTATTTATTTATGTATTGCTTAACACTTCTACAGCAACTATTTTCCACATTCCACATACTCTGACACTGTTAGAAATTCAGAAAATAATAAAGGGCTAATTCTCCATAGGTCCAATGTTAATGGTGGTCAAATAAGTAATTTGCAGGGCTCCGACAGATACCTTTAACATCGCTTATTTTCAAATGACCCCCAGAATTCTAACACTCCACTGAGCTGACCAGTCCTTGTTTTACTCCTTTAACCCTCTCCCTCCTGGATTAGGCACTGGCACTGCTCTTTATGGCATCTCCGGTTGCCTCCAGCATGGAGAGGGTTAATGGTGAGTACCAAAGAGGGGAACAACAACTACCATATTTTGTGTATACCAAGTCCAAATCTATGAGGGGATATTCTAATAAGCTAGAATCACCAGCAAGTGAAAACATGGTCTTGTACAAGCAAGGCATGACACATAACACGCAAGCTGTGATAGGCGTGAAATAATATCGATCAATCGGCTCTAACCCCCAAATCAACCAACCAATCACCACATAAGGTCAGTTATCGCCTGTTGGAGAACGTTAAGATATAAACCTGGTACTGATGAACTTAGTATTACAAAGAATGACATAAACATAAATATACACCATCAAGCATAATTCTTTTATTTTTACTTCAATACTACTAAAAAAAATATACAATAATAATGTCAGAGATGAAGTAGATATTTATGTTTGTCAAATATCTCTTTTTGCCTATAAAAAAACCCAGTCTTGCTAATCATTTCCGGACAGATCCATAAATAAGATGCCTGTGAGAATGACAGGAAAATATTATTTTTATGGAAAACTAATGGAACCTCATTTAGATTTCTCTATGTATTCTTAAATGATTAAAAATAGAATATACTAATTGTGCAATTTTCAAATATATCGTTTCTAAAATTCAATTAAGAAATGACAAAAAAATCACCATAAATATAACCTAATAGAACTCATTGATAAATGAGCTCTTGCAATAGAAAAATATAATTTGTATTAGTGATTTGACCTTTTGGTTGTATTACTTTCAACCACTTAGATATAATTTGCAGTTAATTTTAGAAATATTATCTATCTGTGACAATTAATAATGAATCCCATTTCACTATGTTTGTACTCAATAAATGCAGTTTATTTACTCAATATAAAGTTCAATTAATCAAAGTTATAAGAAGTACAATTTCTTTTTGTTAATACCAACAAAAAACATTATAAAGAAAAGTATATACTATATTCTATGGAAGCCAGATTGTCAAAGATAATAGACAAATTGTTCTTAAGTTATTTTTAAAAAAAACATCGTACCATTTTCGTCCTCGATTTCCAGCGGCGCCGTGAAGATCCTGTTGGCGACCCTGACCTTGCCGGCCTGGTAGTGAGGTCCGTCCACCTTGCCGTCCTTGCACATCTTCATCAGGATCTGAGTGGGCTTCTGAGGGTCTCGCCATGCATTGTAGCCGTGCCTGGGGGGGAGAGGAACCACGGGACATACACAACAGTCTATGGTACTTCTAATACAGACCAGCAGATGTCTAATATATTGTACCCATGTCTGTGAAAATGTGTCTAAGGAGAGAGGATCTAGGAACCACGGGACATACACAACAGTCTATGGTACTTCTAATACAGACCAGCAGATGTCTAATATATTGTACCCATGTCTGTGAAAATTGGTCCACAGTACTAGCTGGTGATGTTTATGTTTGGATTATGGTTGAAGAACCTGCAAGAACCATTTTCAGTGATGTCTTGGTAGCTTGTTTATAGAGGTATGACATTCTGGAGCAATCCTTATTATGGTTGTGTGAAGGAAGCTATTCTGGACACGTTTTCATGAAGATCTTAAATCCATTAAGAGACCATAGTGCATTTTCAAGTTAAGACCAATACAAAAACACTATGATGCTTCAATAGATATGAGATCTTCAGCATAATATTATTAATAATAATAGTATTGTAGTAATCTGTTTTAATAGCTTTAATGACCGATTGATCATTGGAATAATTCATTGATAACAATTTAAATAGGAAATTAGATTTAAAACAGAAACATTTAAAAAAGAGAAGCATTAGACAGCAATATGAAAATTATTTGAATTACTTCTAGTAAATTGCAAATATTTTACTTTTTTTATTTGTTTTTATTAAATTTACATTTGCACAGCATTTCCATATACAAAAATAAATACTTTATGTAAATAAATATTGATTTATTTTGGATTAAATAGCCAACTCCAGTTGATGCCAAAGATCAATTCATTGGGTTAATCTCTCGTTACCAGCCAAGTGGCGGCACATTCCTGCAGCGTTTTAAAGATCAAGAAGTTACGTGAAAAACAACGGCAACTTTCTGGAGATGTTTAAGAAGAAAATGCAAAGTTAGCCATACCGAAAATATCAATGCGATTACCCGAACAGCCAAGGACTATGATGGAATTAAAGCCCCGATATTCGGCTAAATTTGCCTCATCCGATTAGATTAGAAGATGTAATAAGATGAAGCTTGAGCAAGGAAGTGGTTTGATTGGCTGAGTGGGTCTCCCAGGAGACGCAGTTCCCTCGGAGCCGCGCAGTTCCCCTCACGACAATTTTCAGCAATTTCCATTCAATTTCCTCCCCATTATAGACTGTCAAAATTAATTTTCTTGATTAAAGTGAACCGTCCTGGGTCTGCGATCCGGAGGCCCCCCATGTACTCTACAGATAATGTTTACAAGAAAACAAGCAAATTGGGAAGAAAATGCTTTCAAACAGTCAAGAACCAACTCATTTATTTATAAATAGGTCTGGATTTTATCCCTTCTTCCGTACAATAATGTTAATGGAGAAAAAGCTACAAAAATGTTTCTTAGGCCCCGAGATTGTGAAAATATTTTGAGTACCATTTTATGCTCAACTCATGTAAATGTTTGTGCTTGAATATGAAATCGTACACAAAAAGTGTCGTAATCTCAGGCCCTAGTTTGATATTAATTTGTAAATTAAACACACGTTCATATTTTCTGGTATGGTTTCATAAACTTTGTATGAAACAGTCATTACTAACCAGAGATACCAGTTTATTTTATTGTTTGTTTTATTGCAAAAGGAACTTTCATTGTCATAGGTGTACTGACTTCATATTTCAAAGGCAAATGATCCAATGATTCATGAAGCTTGGGGTTTACTTGAATAACTTGTACATCTCTATAACTATAACTTGTACAGTTAGTGATAATTAAGTTCAGCCAGCAATTTGTACAAGTAGTGGTAACGTTCTGCTGGAGAACAATGCATCTATAACTTGTACAGGCAGAGACAATTAAAGTTCTGCCAGAGTAACTTGTACAAAGTTGATCCAGAGAAGAAAGCCGTCGGTAAAGTTCTGCCTCATCAAAATCAATGGAAATTGTTCCAGAGGCCATTTCATCACTGACAAAGTCAGAAAATGCAATTTACTCCAGATACTTTGTATGTAACTCTAGACGCGAGGAGATTTAATTCATATTGATTTGCCTGGGAATTATTTCATGGTTTCTAATGCTGATAAAACACCAATCAATATATTATTTATTACATTTTGTTTTTGGTTTTAGTGCGTATTATATTCGGATCATATAACTGTTGCAAAAGACATTACTAATTTCAAGTATACTATATTGTAGATGTATTTGTAGTTAGTTAGAAGTAGTTAGAAGTAGTTAGAAAGCTATACTGGCATTTTCAATAACTATGAATGATATCATGTATATGATACCTTCCATCTCGATCAGTATGATGTTTAGACAATACAATGCTGACGTAAGGAGTCTATAATATGTAAACTCAACAGACCGTATTAACCCTCTCCATCCATGCTGAAGGCAACCAGAGATACCTAATCTCAGTGTCTGCCTAATCCAGCAGGGAGAGGCTTAAAGAGCAATGTAGGTACCAGGCCGCGAGATTACAAAACTTTCTGAGTATGATTTCATGCTTAAGATTTTACATGGAGATTTGTGAACAAAACTTTGAGTTGAGCATGAAATCGTACTCAGAAAAGTGTCACAATCTTGGGGCTGAGTTAAGCATGAAATCACACTCAGAAAAGTGTCACGATCTTGGGGCTGAGTTGAGCATGAAATTGTACTCAGAAAAGTGTCACGATCTTGGGGCTGAGTTGAGCATGAAATCGTACTAAAAAAAGTGTCACCATCTTGGGGCTGAGTTGAGCATGAAATCGTACTCAGAAAAGTGTCATCATCTTGGGGCTGAGTTGAGCATGAAATCGTACTCAGAAAAGTGTCACGATCTTGTCATCATCTCCGAGTCTGGTATTCTTTATGTTTGTTATTGTTATGATGATTATTATTACTGTTGTACCTTCCTTGTATATATAACCAGTATGACACATAAGCATATGCTGCACTGTTTGATTGCCTCAGTTGAACTGCTCGTCTTTCCAGCAGGTTCTGAGTGCGGCCTGTCCAAACATATAATCCTGACGAAGTTCTAGTCCTCTCTCATTGAACATTTTTCGCCTAACTCTTTTGCAAAATTGTGACAAACTGGAATTTTAGCCATGCCTGCTGCCATTGCATTTGGAAATACGCGAGTTCCATGGATGCTCCTTCACAATCCATCTGCCAATTTGTCTTTTGTTGTTTTTTCAAGTAACAAAAAAGCTGCCTCCCGTGGCCCTATGCGGTATGTGTAGATAAACAGTCAGCAACTCAACTGGGAGCACTGGCCTTTCAAGTTGTGTGTAGCCGTGTTTCAGGAAAGTCTGGTAATTGCGCTGGTCTCTCTAATGAGGTAAAGAAGTCATGTTTTGATCCTGGTCCTTATCAAGTATACCTGTCACCATTAACGCATTTCTTCACACCCGTAGGGAATGTGTTGACAGCCCCGATGAAGATGTCACGGGAGGACTATTAGGTTACCTCCCCTTATGTCCCATGACAGTCTGGTGGCAGCACCGAAACTCCTCACACCTCACAGGCAGACATCACTGAATGCTTTACAAATTAAACTTTAACATATGTATTTCAGGAGAAAGCTACCATTTATATTCTTCTTCGAGTTAAAGTATTGCGTAATTTCAATCATAAGTTTTAATTGTGTAAATATTTGATTTAATTCTTGTGTAAATACAATTGTGCTTTTTGTTCCGCTTGAGGACAACTATAGCAGAACAAATGATTAATGCTTCAAGGTATGTGTGTGTGTGTGTGTGTGTGTGTGTGTGTGTGTGTGCGTGCCTGCGTGTGTGTATATATATAGTGGTGGCTATGACTTGAATAAATGTACATGTATGTTAATATTGCTGCTGCTCCTCCTACTATTCATGATGATGATGATGATGATGCTGCTGCTGCTGATGATGATGATGATGATGATGCTGCTGCTGCTGATGATGATGATGCTGCTGCTGCTGATGATGATGATGCTGATGCTGCTGCTGCTGATGATTATTCTGCTGCTGATGATGCTGCTGCTGATGATGATGATGGTGATGATGATGGCGACAATTAGAAGGGGGATTGCAATAAAAGCTCTATACATTTAACTTTCACGATACATAATATTACGATCTTTCTGCTTATTTCTGTTTCTTGTTTTATATCGACCCCTATTTCACTAAAACAAGAATACAGACCCGTTAAATTACCAGCAACATGCTTTAATAAACAAGGGTGACTGCTCACCGAAAACTCGGTTACTTATCAACTGTACCAAGAAGAATACCTATACCAAGAGATAAACGTGTACCTATAAGCATGAGTATTTTCTAAGCACACGTTCGTATACCAGCAAGTGTCTACACTAGTCAATACAACCACGTTGTGGGTGGGTACACACACATACAGACTTGTCTATAGTTTGACAATCAGCATTACAGATAAACCAGATAATTATCTTACTTATATAGAGGACGCTTGTTCATTAGCGTCTAATCAGACTCAATCAACTTTATCGTCACTTTTTGGCTGAAAAGCACAAACGTGTACGTTAGTTTGACACTTATCAGCGAAGCCATCTTCTTGGTCATTTACTGGTAATGTTGTACTGGGGTGTTCATTTATCTAGACGGGCGCCATGTGTGTGGTGATCGAGGCGTCGTGTCGCTTCTGAGACGTCTTCAGTTTGGTGTGCCCGACCAGATGTCGCCTGTAGTTGTACGTAGTACTGAACATAAGCTGGGAACCTTATAGGCTGGGAGAACTGATGTCAAATAGGTGTGTGGAAATGGAAGCAAGTGTAGTCGCTGGTTATCAGATCGTAGTTATCATCGTGTGGTACTCGCTGCATTCGTGACAATGGGGTGGATTTCCGGTCAACTTTTAACAAATACGGATTTCCTACAATCGATGAATGATTGATCCGATTATCCTGGGTCTGACTGTAAATACATAGCTAGTATAGCATAGGCGAACATGTTCTCGTTCACTTTTCACCTTATATACTTACACAACGTAATGCTTCTGTGTGACTGTCCTGTGAAATAATACACATGTAGACTATGAAGATTATCATCATAAGTTGTTTAAAGATTGCATTCTACAGTTGCAATAAGTTACGATTTTTCAGATTCAATTATAATTGATGATTTTGTGCACGTGTCCATACATATTATTGCTGTTTTTATTTTGCTGTCAACTATTTTACTTTAAATGTATTTCTCTTAGCCACATGCGTGTAGATATTTAACCAAACCAGTACATTCATCTTGGGGTTTTCCACGCAATTTGCAAAATACTAAATACCAGGGCACCCTTTCGTATCTAATTCTGAATTCAACACGATAGCTTGCTCGTGTGAGGTTGCCATCGCTATCTACAATAGTATGAGACTAAATACCAGCGGGTTGTGATCTAAGAACAAATCAGAACATTGCAAGATATTTAATGAACCAATATTGATCCGCTGATATTAGGTTACACAATTTAAGGACAAATTCAATTTCATTGTTTTATTTAATGTTACTCAATATAGAATAATATGTAGTTCAATCTTGGATTATATACATTTCTCATATTCACATTTGAACGTTTTATACAACATCAATAGATCGCTTTATTCGCCCACAAATTTCCGTTGGTATTTTACTGCAGCTTTCAATAGTTAATGCAAATCAATAACAACAAAAAAGTAATGAAATA
>JAUTBX010118870.1:0-11385 GCA_032361465.1 Lepetodrilus tevnianus | reverse complement strand
ATATCAAACAGCCAAAATCCGTTGAGAAACCTTTTCTGACAATTATTTCCAACCTCAACCCTTTACTGACTGGACTAGAATGACGGTGGCCAAACGTCTTAATGCTATCTGGGATACTGAACACTTGCATTAACATTGCAAAGCCACAACATCGATATATGAACTGTTATTCCCCAAAATGATAGTTAGATGTACTGTAACTGTACATGTAACAAGCAATATTCAGAAGGCGGTCCTGTTATGTTTTTTTAGTTCAGTGAATCACTAAAGTTTCCAAAAATATCTAGGTTTCCTAATCACCAAACTTTAAACGAAAATATATAACGAACTGGAGTGTGTGCAGTAACCACAGCATTTAAACGTAGTGCATTTTCACATCTACATATTTGCTGATAATAACTTTTTTTAAAGCTCTAATAATTAGTCTCTTGCAAAGACATAAAACAACAAATTAACTTTGTGATTGTTTTATTAAAATTGAATGAAAGTACAAAATCATGCTGACACCTTCGTTTGAGATCTATTTTGAATTAAACAAAATAAATGTAGTATATGATATGTATTATTTCATCTTGAACAATTCATCTTTGAAGAATTACTGGTAATAAAAATAGTTCTTCTATCAATAACATTTTAACTATCTCTTGGAACGTATAAAGGTTGGTTATTAAATTTACAATTGTTATTGAATGTACAACCCTGTCTTATTATAATAAATTAATATCAATATTTCAAAGCTGGACGGAGTAATAGTAAAAGTTGATATAAAAACGAATGAGAAAGCTAAACCTGTACAATAACTTCTCAGATCAAAGGCATGCATTTACATGTACATGTACCATTGAGTAATGAATCAGATACAAAAAAATGTGATTTCAGCCACACATAAACAATACAAATATTCTTCTTCATTGTCCTAACAGCATGCTACTGTATTATAATAATACCATGTACTAGTACAGGGGTAGGAATAAGTGTAAATTTCCAGATAGCCAGGACGGCACTCTAATCTGGAAACTAGAGTGCCCTCCTAAACATCTATTACCTAGGCCCTTAATTTTAATGAAAATAAAAAAATATATATATATATATATTGCTCAAATTGTATAAGGTGGTCAAGCTTCCTTAGTAATAATCATAACAGAAAAATATTAGGTATACCTCAATTGAGGTTTGTGTGACTATGTATATGTATGTATTGTATGTGTTTATGTTTATTGTTATCAGTTTAAAAAAAAAAGAACGAACCATTGAAAATCAAGAGGGCCAAAAGGGCACGCCATAAATAAAGTTAGCATGCCCGACAGTGGTTTTAAGTGCCTTTGGCCCATGGGCAGGGGTTATTTCTACCCCTGGGTCCGTATGCACAAACATAGTTCAACCACAGTTTAGGCTAAACTAGGTTTAACCGATGAGTTATACCACTGTCGGTATGCATAAAACCTGACCCTTAAACCATGGATTAACTAAACTACGTCTGTGCATAGTATAGACGTACCGGTTCATATTATGAATGATTCTAACAATGGTGATTTCATATAAAGACATATAACAATAATATTGTTCACAGAGGGAAAGAATCATGAATAATATACAAACAATGGTGATTTCATCAAGACATTATAGTATAAATTATGCTCATGGATATGCTATAGATACTATTAAACAAGATACAAACATTGTAACTTCTTCATGAGTCAGCATGAACACATAAGATAACGGTTGTACCGTTATATTACAAAAACACAACTATTGGTGTCATTACGTCAGGATGTTCATATACATATTGATTGATGGATGGATGGATGGATAGATGGATGGATGGATGGAGGAAGGGAAAGACATCAATGTCAATTTTCGCAGACAGATTTGTCTATACAGAAGATATACTCAACATACATAATTAAGGGCCATTAACATTTTTGTACATATACATTTTGCAATATACTAGTATTATTTTTAATTAACAATGAAGAATTTACAAAGAGGCTCCCATTTCTCTTCAAGAACTTGCAGATGCATTGGAAGAAGAATAGGGACAGTAAGTTGACATGAAGAAATTTGACGGTTGCTATGAATGACGTCTGAATCGTGACGTTTCCATGTGAGGTCACAATGGGATATCGTCAAATGTGTAGCGCATTTAGGTGTTTGACCGGTTTATGTCACCGGATATTGAATGAATCTCAGGCTATCTCGTGTCAACTTACGGTCCCTAATATATCAGATTAAAATTTTTGGGTAGAAAGCTTCCCTACAAAATATCTGCCGACTCTTAATTTATTTTTATGAGTATATGCTAAGACAAATACAGAGCATTGAAAATACATACCGGTAAATATTATCTTGATGGTAGTTCATTGAAGTCAAAGACCTCCAGAGGATATTGGTGCATGTGTAAAATATGACACATAAACCATACAGAAACATGCTGTAATATACCAGTAATCTGATCCGGAGACCGTTGCTCAGAACTACGTAAAACAATAATTCAGTCATTGTAAGGTCAACACATTTTATTGTGGCAGGAGCCCAGTTACAACTATGGTAGCGCTACAACTGTTCTGAGCAACGGGCCCCTGGATTGAAACAGGCCACTATACAGGGCCGTAGCTAACCTTTTATCCTTGGGGTGGGTGCAAATGTGTTTGGGGAAATATTTTGAAAATTGGGTGCTCAAATATGCCATTTCTTGCACTACCCGGTATTTCGGTAAACATCAATAGTAGCTCTATAACTGTAATATGTCCATATTTGTTGTCTTAATATATAAGCGTCTTATTGGTATGCATATTTGTGAAAGAAATATCTTATATCGTTAGTAGAGTAAAAGGCTCTGAAAATGTCTGACGTTCGTGAACTCTGTATCACCAGGAACTTCAAACTTCATACTTCAGTGAACTATATCGTAACTGAAACAGGCGTATTGCTGTGAAATCACTGACAACGTGTATCATGTACACGTTACAAGCTATCACTCAGCGAGAAAAATTGTTTTATTTGAGTAAAATGCCAGCCCCCCCTGCCCCATGACTAGCTACGGCCCAGCTACATAATACATACATAAGATCAAGGATATATCAGTATTTTGATGGTTAGTTAATTAGACTAAAACAGATCACTACAGAACACCTTCAGAAGAGTGTGGGTTATCAAGTATATGTTGTACCATTAAAACATCTGGATGTCTGTCTAGCATATACACAATTCACCATCTCTCCCTATGGGCATCTACAAATGTGCACATATAATAATAATAATAATACAAATAATAATAAAAAATAAATATATACTAGTATATATAATAATAAATAATAATCCAGACAGGAGAGTTATAAAAGGGTGAAGACAGGACAGTCCATACAAAACAAATCAACTATCAGCACCTTGTTTAATTAACAATAAATATACTCAACAAAATTAATTAAGGGCCGGTATATATTTTGTGGGGACGTTTTCTATTAAATATTTGAACTCTTCTTGAGGAATCTGGTTCCATTACTCTTCCAATGTGTCACAAGTGCTTGAAAAGTATAAGTTTTCAGTAGTGAAGATGTTTGGGAATTAGACTATTCGTTGCAAAATTAATAATATAAAGCTAAATTTATATCTCCAAAAATGTTACTGCCCCTTAATTAATGTTGTTGAGTATATCATATAGATATATATTGGTGGGGAATGTTAAACAGTATCCATTCTACAAAATATAGATTTGCCACATGGTAAGTGTACACCAAACAACACATTGTAAGTCAAGCTGAAGTAAAATGTAGGTGATGACTATGTAAGCAGGTATCAAGACATTGTGTGGAAGAAATGCCAACAGGAATAACAGACATTTTTCTGGATCATCCAGAAGACAAAGTGAGGTGTCCTTTTCTAGGATCCTAACAAAATGGAATGTAATAATGACATGGAAACACTAGACTTAGTAGCATGCAGTGAGAATATCACATTACATCCTTGAGATGTTGATTCTAGCAGTGACTGCTAATTCATACGCTACATCTAGCCATCTGGACAAATGCCTGTTCTGTAGACATTGTCAATATAGATCTGATTGCTCATGGCTGGTAGTGTATGATTAAGAACACACTGGGCTTCTTTTAGAGGATGCCCACATTAGGGAGAGCAATCTTAACCTGCGGTGGGAAAAGACACTTTCAATATAGCCCTAATTGCTCATGGCTAGTAGTGTATGGTTAAGAACACTCTGGGCCCCATGTTTTAGAGGATGTTCACAATAATAGTTTTGATAATCATTCATAGAATGCTAGCTGCCTTGCAGAATGCAGATGAGTTTATTGCACTGTGAGGCGATGTTTTCTCCATGGATACTGAGAGAGCTGCCCCGCCCTGAGATTTGTGAGGCGGGGCGTGCTGACATCTGCGAGGAAGGTCGTGACACGGAGGAAGGAGGTCGAGGGGTGCTTGCAGCATTCAGGTCTGACAATTTACCAACTGCATTCAGGTTCAACATTTCCTGAAACAAATAAATAACTTAAGCTAATTTGATGTGTATTATGCTAAATGTTCTTACTTCAAGACACACTCAATAGTTATCAAAATATTAATATTTTATATGAATATACGGAACGTTCTGCTATTTATCTTGTCTTTGATACATCACTGTTCTCAGAAGGAATGTGAGTTATATTTAGAGTTATTTCCCCTTTGACGTTACCGTTGCGTATTATATTTTTAAGTCATACCCACTGAGTTATGTCCCCTTGCATTGACATAATAAAGCAAATAGCAATGCGACCATATTCAGGTTGTCTATCAGTAGACTACTGGGGCATTATGCACAAATGTAGTTTAACTACAGTTTAGGCTAAACTAGGTTTAAGCGATGAGTTATACCACTGTCGGTAGGATTCTTAAACTACGGTTTAACTAAACTACGTCTGTGCATACGGCCCCAGGGGGTTACATTGGTTATTTGTCTACCAAACAGCAGTGGAAAGGTTTTTAGAAGTACAAACATGATTTTATGTATGTCAAGTGAATGTGTATTACAGTTGTAGCTAAGAACTAGTCAAAAACAACCATAAATATCTGTGATATTATGCCTTTAAAGGTAACAAAAACCCTCTCCCTGCTGAAGGCGAGTTAAGTTGCCTGATCAGATGCAGAAATAGAACACTTTGATTTTATTCAGCAGGGAGAAGGTTAATAGGTAACTTACAGTAATACTCTAAATACATATAAATACCTTTCTAAGTTTATCCTGTTGGGCCAGACTGCGTAGAGCCAGTAATGTGCTGCTTTGTACCCCTACACTGCTGTCAGAGCAGGCCACGTCTATAAGACTGAAACAACATCCAATGGTATGTAATAGCGAAAACAACAATACATAAGATAATACACAGACGTAATCCATTATTAGAGAAATTAAAATTATTGTGATATGAATTTGCTGCATGCAGTCAGAATCTTTCTAAATAAGAGCAAAATTATGTATTTATTTTATTTATTTATTCATTTATTTATTTATTCATTCATTATTTATTATATTTTTACTTTAATGATATATATATATATTGCATATTTATTTATTCATTCATTCATAATGAATGTATATTCATTCATTCATTAGTTTTACTATTAATTCTCTAAAGTATTGCTGTGGTCAAATTATTAAAGAAATATACATATAATTGGAAGTTTATGTACGCGAGGTGGAATATTGCTTCAATACTTTGACACTTACTGTTCTATAACCTTGTGTTTCAGTACATCAGACACTAACAATGCTGAATGCATGCCTAGATTGCCACAAGCACCTGGAGATGAGATAACAGAGTTATTTATTAATGTTTTTTTTTTTCTAAAATATATTTCATAGCAATAACAAAAATTAGAAAATAAACAACATATATAAATAAATAAATAAATAAATAATGAAATAATGAAATAAATAATGAAATAAATAATAATGAAATAAATAAATAAATAAATAAATAAATAATGAAATAAATAAATAATGAAATAAATAATGAAATAAATAAATCATGAAATAAATAATGAAATAAATAATAATGAAATAAATATTGAAATAAATAATGAAATAAATAAATAATGAAATAAATAATGAAATAAATAATGAAATAAATAATGAAATAAATAATGAAATAAATAATGAAATATTATAACGAAACAAATAAATATAATTAAATAATATTTTTTTAAATAATATAAGAAAAGAACATACATAATATAAAGGAACGAATAGAAACATATACAGATGTATTACTTACTAGCTGCATTAGCCTTTGTTTTGGTGAGTGGGTCTCTGAGTAGCAGGACCAGATGTGGTAAGGTAGGTTTGAGTCTGGTGTACAGCTCTCCACTATGATAGCCAGCATTGCCCACAGCATAGGTGGCGCCCTGGTGCAGATGAAACACTCTATTAGAGATAGTATACACAATAGGCAGTGTGCACATATTTATTTATTATTTAAAAAAAAAAGAATTTAATCAGTATTTAAGACAGTCAAGATTTTTACCTTTCTAACATTGAAGTCTTTATTTAATTTAGTTATTATTTTTTAATTCATATTTAGAACAGTCAAGATTTTTACCTTTCTAACATTGGAATCTTCATTCTGGAGACAGGCTATAAGTCCATTCAGTATCTTGTCACTGGTAAACATTAGAAATCAATAAAAAGTATAACAGTAAGAAATCGTGTGAGAAGCATGTCTGTTGTTATTGAGTTTGTGTTTAGATAAGCTTTCAAGATTATTTCACTTGTATCGCGGATTGTCGCTTTATGGCAGGAGGAAATTCGCAACATCCATGGTGCTGAACATTGCAGTAAACCTGCGAGCACTGCCTGGTACTGACAGACCAAAGATGACATTATGCATTGCCTCTCTACAGACATCATATCCTATCATAATCGCCTCCGAAAGGTAACATTTGCGAACATCGACGCCAAGCCTCAGGGATTTGAACCCGGAGCCTTTGGCCCCAATCCAAACATTCTACTATCGCACTACCACACATGCAAACCTCAAAATATATTTCAATAATGAAGGTGTTATGAAACATAAAAATAAAAATAAAAATAAAAACGTGTTGACTGGGCTGACCTGTGTTTGAGAATGGAGTACATGTGAGAGTCGTGTTTCATCATGTTTCCCAGCAGGCTACACGTCCTGGACTTGACGGCTGTGGAGGAGCTCGTTATCATCTTGGCCAGTGGATCATAGTCACCTGCAATACAGAATTGTTCCCAATTATAGTCACCTACTTAAAGTTGTTATAATATTAATGTGCATATTTATTTTCTGCAGAATGCATGGTTGACAGCTTTCTCATAGTGATATCTTCCTACCCAGGCCAAAAGATCAATGTACACTTATTTCACCTTTCCAACTCCCTGGGGAGTATACAACCTGAGCTGCCATTAAAAGTTCTAAAAGGTTAATGTTCATAAGTCTATCTTATCTTAATGGGTACCCATTTGTTTGTTTGTATTGGGGATTATAGTTGTTTTCAATATTCTTTCACTTATGTCGTGATTTGTCAGTTTAGGGCAGGAGGAAACCTACAATACCGCCCGGCAATTACAGACCAAAGATGATAACTGCATTGCCACTCTACAGATTGCGCATCCTATCAATATACCGTCAGAAATGTCACTTTCGCAAACATTAATGCCAGTATCCCTGGGGCGGGATTTGAACTCTGGACCTTTGGCTCCGAAGTCCAATGTTCTACCACTGCGCTACATTCAGTCCTACACCACACTATATACATTAAAATATAACAGTATGCAAGCACACACGCATGCAGGACCGGAGCATTTCTGAGATGTGCACTTTGCGAGGCTCAAACCCAGACCTCTGTGTTATGACTTGCTACCTCATGGCTACACACCTTTACTGCCTTGGAAGACTGTCTTGACCAGTGCCAGATGTTCTGGGGAAGTTCTGACCAGGTGGCTGCAGATGGTGATGGTGTCACAGATGATGGACATCGGACTCTTGTCCTGGATAGCGTTCACTAGGAAGGACGACGCCTGCAAGAAACGATGTATGCCAATCAGACCCCGAGATCACACATGCTCAAAATCAAGGTTTTGTTCACAAAACCCCATATTGAGTTTGAGCATGAAATTGTACTAAAAAATATTTGTGGCCTCAGGGCCATTTTAACAAAGCAAAATACATTAATTTATCTAAATTTATTTAATAAATGAATGTTCAGTCATTAGCATTCATTGTGCCATGAAGCTAATGGGTCAGGAGACCAAATTTATATAAGAAATAATTCAGAGAACATAACTATGCAGTAGCTAAGCGCGACGCGACATGACGCCTGAAGAACAATGATATGACGACGGAAGAACAATTGTATGACGACAGAAGAACAGTCAACAATTGAAATATGACTACAGGATTGACATTCATGGTGCTATGAATGTTAGTGGCTTCTGTGATGTTCATCGTAGAACAAGATAATGTTTCTGTCATTATTTATTAATGTGTGTTGAAGATCGTCTATAGATTACAAATCAAATAGATTCAATGCATTTGAAGACGATGAATGAAACGAGAGGAATAATTTAAAGATAGCAGAATTTCTGCTACATTCAAAATAGACTGACTACAGTACTTCATACAGATGCAGGACAACTTCTTACTGCTATCAACACAGTGTATTTAATATATTATAAACAAGCATGCTTATTAAATTAGTTAAAATATACAATTATGCAACTAAAAGAAATATTGTTTAGAAATGATCAATAAATAAATAATTAAAAATAGCAAGATTCGATATTTACATTTTCCTGTTTGACAGCGGATGCGAACTGCTCGACAAAGATTCGGTTGCCTAGCACCAATCTGGCTACAAGTCCCATAGGCGTCTCCAGATTCTCCTTAGTCAGGTAGGTCATGCAGCCAGTCAATAGTCGTGGTAACAGGTGAGACGTGTAGAGACAACTGTAGGAGAAATACACATAGAGGTAACAGGTGAGACGTGTAGGGACAACTGTAGGAGAAATACACATAGAGGTAACAGGTGAGACGTGTAGAGACAGCTGTAGGAGAAATACACATAGAGGTAACAGGTGAGACGTGTAGAGACAGCTGTAGGAGAAATACACATAGAGGCAACAGGTGAGACGTGTAGAGACAGCTGTAGGAAAAATACACATAGAGGCAACAGGTGAGACGTGTAGGGACAACTGTAGGAGAAATACACATAGAGGCAACATGTGAGACGTGTAGAGACAGCTGTAGGAGAAATACACATAGAGGCAACATGTGAGACGTGTAGAGACAGCTGTAGGAGAAATACACATAGAGGCAACATGTGAGACGTGTAGAGACAGCTGTAGGAGAAAGACTTACAGCTTGACTGACTGATCAGATTACGAAAAGTCTTTATATTTATTTATTTTTTATTCATCTTTTAAAAATGTATTTATTATAATTGTTTTCACAGCCAGACATGAGCACTTTACTTACTAACTGGGAAGACTAAAAAATTAACATTTAATTGCATAAATCTATTTCTTTTTCATTTTTATTTATTTCCAAAAATTATTTATTTACCTTAAAAAAATATTGGGGGGTATTTGGGTGTAGAACAACTTTAACTCTCTCCATGCTGAAAGCATCCGGAGATGCCCCAAAGAGCAGTATATGTGCCTATTCCAGCAGGAAAGAGGGTTAAAGAATATTTCACCAATATCACTGCTTGAGACATTTACATTAGGAGGAGACCTGCAAGACCCATAGCATTGACTCAGTAATGCAGTAAACCTGCAACTTTTTATTATTTGAATCACTCATCGAGTTTGGAGATTTAACCTTCTTCCTGCTCAATTAGGCACATCATGCAACAGCTTTTAGAGCATCTCCGGTTGGCTCAAGCATAGAGAGGGTTAAAAGGTAGGTTTGCGGCAGTGACTTACTGTTGTATCTCTGCCAGAAGGTCATCGTTGGTGTCTACAGCGAACGGGAAACAGCAGAGTTGTGTGATCTCCAATATCATGTCTATAGCCAGCTGCTTGCCTTCTATACCAAAACTAACAGGGGGAAATACGCATCAGTGAATATACGCATGCATGTACAATGTTTATTTTTTAAATCTTAACATATTATAAATTGTGAGAAGAAAACAAATCAATAAAATATGAAAAAAAGTTAAAATCAGTGGGATATGCGGAAAATGTATCTTGTTGTATCATTATATAAATATGAGTTGTGCTACTAGTATCATTTGTATATCTGAGTACATAAATATGAGTTGTGCTACATATATCTGAGTACATAAATATGAGTCATCTACTTACTTGGAGGCCACGATCAAGAGGAAATATTTCCGCAGCATAAATGAGTTGTGCTACTAGTATCATTCATATCTCTAAATACATAAATATGAGTTGTGCTAATAGTATCATTCATAGTGACGAATCAAGGATGCTATAGAGCAGTTAATGCACCAGCAGTGATACTAGTATCATTCGTATCTCCGAGTACATAAATACGAGTAGTCCACTTACTCGGAGGCGACGATCAGGAGGAACTCTTTCCGCAGCACGTGCACGAGAGTGAGCATGACCACGCTGTCCGAGGCGGCCATGTTGGGAATACACTGGTACGTCTCCTGAAACATCAGGAACCGTAAGTTGACACGAGATAACCCGAGATTCCTTCAAAATCCGGTGACATAAACCCAGAGGGGTGAGAAGAAAAGTGAGAGAGAATTATTATTATGATTATTACCTTAGCAAATACAGAGACAGCCATCTGTAGAGCCGCCATAAGACCCTGTGGAGACACCAGATTCCAGTCGGGAGGTACGAACTTCCCCGTCAGCGGCTGTCCGTCAGACTCGATGTCATGTATGGGCATGTTGGTGTCCGGGTTGGTGACTTGCAGGGCCTGGGCGACACGGTGCCACAGGGTGCCCCAGATGCCGCTCTCTATGTACAGCTGGGCTATCGGCACGTCCGACTGCAGGACGCAAGGCAGGGTCAAATTTAGTTGTTGTTGTTGTTAAATTGGGTTCAAGAACCGCTGTCAAGATTATTTTACTTTTTACATATTTGTTTTAAATTGGGGTTTAGAGTTGCTTTCATGATTCTTTCACTTATATCACAGCTTGTGAGTTTCATGCAGGAGTAAACCTACAGTATCAGTAGCACTGAATGTTGCAGTAAACCTGCAATGGCTCGATTCCTCTATTCGTCCGTGCTTTATTTTTTGAAAACAATATCTATTGGAAAAACTACTGGTATCCCTGAACAACCAACTTAAAGGCATAATATCACAGCTGATAAACTTGAATAATGGACAGACAAATTTCGATCTGAGACTAACTACGCTTGATTTAGCCACTCCAAGTATTTTGTTTATTGAT
>JAUTBX010118848.1:0-11389 GCA_032361465.1 Lepetodrilus tevnianus | reverse complement strand
AGGCGCACGTAATAGTTTAAGATGCGCCCAAAATGCTGTCACGTGGTATATCTCGTGATAACTTTGGCTCGCTATAGTCACTGCTATTTAGGGCACATCCAGTTGCTTCCAGCATTGGAGAGGGTTAATCAGCGACTGACCGGAGGAGATCGGGGTCCTGGGGAACTGTTATCGAGTGCATGTCCACAATGCTGAAGACCACGTCATGCTTCCTCTGCATGTCAACCCAGTTCCGGACTGCTCCGACATAGTTGCCGAGGTGAGGGACACCCGTTGGCTGGATTCCAGAGAACACCCGTGGAGGGCATGAAGCGAACTTTGATTTCTTCAAACAGATGTAAGATAAAACTATTAAAGTGGCAATCATCTTTGCATTGGTTAACAGTCACACATTCTGATACAGTAAATATGTGATTTTCCCCCTTAGATTTTTAAGAAACTATTAAATCATTTACAATATACTTGGCTCTGAACAGTAATTCAGACACTTACGTCAGTTTTATATACGCACACATTTGCTGCATAAACTATTAGTATTTTTTTTTAAATAGTTGTTGATTGTGCATGAAATCTGAAGGCTACAAGTCTTTGACCACCAAATTATACAAACAGTAAACATGGTAAACATTGCAAAAAGTTGAAAAACCAAATGTAGTTGCAAATTGCAATGGCTATAAATCACGACAATGTTAACGAGTCTCATAGTATGGCTACCACGAACTGTTCTTAAGATAAGAAGATTGTAAGAACGTTTATAAAATGGGCCCTCTGCAGATATTGAATTTGACATAATCATGCAATGATCGAAAACCGAACAATGTAAACTGGTTGACTCAGAACGATTGCATCAGCACATCTTTCAGTGACATGTAGTTAAGACAAAGCGCATACTACTAAATTAGGATTACCTTTTCGCTTTGGGTGTTTCCAGATGAGTACCTTCTTAATTTTGATGTGGCTGCAAGTCGTTTTATCGCGTGTTTACATAGATAAACATGTTGTCGTATGGGCGCCGCCATCTTGTCCATGTAAAATGGAAATCTGCTAATAACGAAATACGATTGTCATCGTGTACGAGTTCAAAGCTATCAGAAATTGTAACAATAAAACCATACTAGTATCTAAAATGTAATTTGTGTTATTTACAGATATTTATATATAATATACAGTATGTGCAACACGATGTGAGAGACACTGCAGTCACTTTCTAAAACATTTCTGTGTATGGTCTCTATGTAACACATTTCTCACAGACAGATGAAACCTGCAACACCTACTATCTGTATAGTGTTGAAGTAAACATGAAAGCACTTTACTTGATGTTATTGACAAACCAATGATAATTTAATAAGCTGCATGGCAACTTCTGATGACGTTAATTTGATGCCAGGCTGCATGGTTGCCAATCTGGGCCCGAGATTACGAAACTTTCCCGAGTACGATTTCATACTCAACTCAGAATGTTGTTCGTAAAACGCCATGTGACGTCATAGCCAGAGACTCAACAAAAATCACACTATTTTGGCCACAGCTGTTTGTGTCATTTTAACCCTCTCCCCATCAGGGCATCTGTGGTTGCCTCCAGCATGGTGAGAGTTAAATACCGTTTAGCATATATCTGTACAAATCAATATTTTCAAGAAAAAATGTATCCTTCTGCAAGAAATATGTAATTGTAATATAACCATTTTCCATTCAATTTCAGCATGTTCAGAAAAAAAAAATAAAGCGAAGTAACAGATATATATAGATTTATTTGAGGCAAATATATTCATTCCGTACAAAAACCATAGTAAAAACATATTTGAATATGAAAATACATGAACAAAATTATACAGATTGTTTCTTTAAGTAGAATACCAGATTTTACCATATTATATGACACAAGTATTACAAACAATACATTTCACTATATCAGTAGATTTCTTTATGCACAACTTACAGAATAGATAAAAAATATATAACATGTATAATCATACAATATTGCCATTTATATAGGCTACCTCTATCATTTCTTTTTCTTATGACAACCAAATTTTAAGAATCTTCAGAAATGAGCTCACTGTGTTAGTGGAAAGAAAGAAATGTATTCATGCTATTTAAAAATGCAATATTACATTTAAATAAAAATTATACAATTTTAAATCGCCCAATGAAATTTTGGAATTAAGGCATTAAATGGCCAATCCATGGTTGCTGTAAGCGAACACCATGTACCGTACATACAATATGTAGATGGATCAAAGATTTTGATAAAGTCAATTTGCAGCATCAGATTGGGTGACGTGTGGTTAGTGAGTTCAGTACAGGTATGCCAGGATCACCATTGCAAACATATGGTAAATTAAGAAATCTAAAGGGTGGGGGTGTTACTTTTAATAATTGGAGAGACGGGTTGGGTTCACCTGCATCTGCCCATATCATAAAACATCCTAAATATATTGCAATATAGTAGTTGTGATTGGTATCATAAAAATCTTCTACCGGTATTTGCCATATTTGCTATCCATTCATGTTTCAGCTAAATAACTCCATCCTTGTGACACTTTCTTGCAAAGATGCTGTTTATATTAAAAGGTGACCAAAGTTTGTATGAAATTTAACAGAAAAATGGCAACCATTACAGTATGCAGGCTTGTGTTCTGCAGCTCACTTGGTATAATCTACATGTTAATGTGGTAGTGATAGATCTGGTAGAGGTGTTAGTATCATGTTGGTATCGTTCAACTCACCAAGTTGGTGAGATTAGTGAACGTCGTCATACATAACTATGGCTTCTCCTCTAAGCATAATTATAATAAGTACATCGCCGCGAAAGTATTTATAATTATAATAAGTACATCGCCGCAAAAGTATTTATAATTGTAATACGTACATTGCCGCAAAAGTATAAGTACATCGCCATTATGACAACACTCAGGGAATGGGTGTGAAAAATAAAAACACAACTAAAAATGTATAAAAACAAAACATAAGAAGGTACTTCTGGAGAAGACGTGGAAAGTTAAGCACAGTTGAGGAATGCCTGGTCGTAACGAGTTAGTCGACAGAATGTAACACGCATCAACACTTCTACAAAATAACTACCACTCAGGCTATGTATTAACACACATGTGCGCACAAGATTGTAATGCCTTTGAACAAAGCTGAAAAACAACATTTGGGCATAATTAACCTTTTGCCTGCTGTTGGCAACCAGAAATGCCCAAATAGTAATGATTTTTTGTATTAATCATTATCCAATGCGTCATAATCATGCTATTCAATACATCTCATGTTTGATTTCTGAATCGGTGAAATCATCACCTATCAGCAACACCTTTCAGACAACATACAAGCAATCACCAGTAACAAAACATTTCTTGGCAAAAAACAATGACATTTCTAATTGCCCAATCTTCAACATAATGCATATACAACAAATTTACTTAGCACTTGGCAACTTGGTAACTTGGGGCAACATTGGAATGCAGATGAAACAATTGTTCCATCTATGTGTAATTCATGATGTACTAAGTTATGATAATGTAGGACTCCTCAGCTCATCAAAGAACGATAATAAAAATAATAATTATTAATTGAATAAGGCTATGAAAAAACTTTTCGTAAGACACTGGTTATCGATGATGTTAAGAATTTAAAGTGTTCTTGTCAGTCCTATATTCAACCCTGTCAATATTTGTTAAGTACACAAGTATTTGCAAAATTCACAAATATATATGACTATGTTTGCACATACAACATACATTTTCTGACCATTACTGTAAATATGTATTCACAGATCAAGGCTCTAGACTTAGTAGCATATACCTGACATACAGGGGCAAGTTTAATTGTACTGTGGTGCCTTTGCAACTTGCCCTGACTAGCTGGACGGGCAAGTTGTCGGGCAAGTAACTCAACCCTGCAGATCATTATTCAATCAGGCCTTAAAACAGCACAATTCCACAGGCACATAGGTAGATTCTGGTAGAATGCACCAGGAACTAGTGACATGCTAAAAGTTTCTGATACATATTTCCAACATTCTGAATACCTTAGTGAAAATGGCAATGGATGGGTGTGGAGCAAAGATCCCATATCCTCTGATAAAGCACATAATAGGTCTCAAGTTTGAAGTTTACAGAAAATCAGTGACTAGAGAAAAATAACGAATGTTGAAGCAATGAGATTCACAAAAACCTGGTAGTCCATCCCCATTGAAATGAGCTACACACTAACTATAAACAAGGCTATGAATTTATTCACAATAAAAAAAATCATGGAGTTGATACAAAAATAATGTAAAAACTATATTGCACATTCACAACCAATGTAAAAATTGTGTTTGATTGTGAGTTATCATTGTATTCTACAACTACCGGTAAGTATAGCTAGTATTCATGCTTTTTGTTTGTGGCTGTGACCCAAGGCCTGTTCAGGAGGGCGCGAACCAGCGAGCACACGCATGGAATCGCATTGGAAACCTTCATCCTTCATATGTGACGTCACGCGATAACTCGCGTAAACTCACCCTTCTGAACAGGCCTATGTGAACGTAATTAAAGGTACCCCTGTGGTGCGAGGATGATGGTGACCCTGCCATTATTGAATGACATTGATGTAACCTGGTGACCTTGCCATGACCTGATGACCTTGCTTTGACCTGATGACCTTGCTTTGACCTCATAATGATGATCTTCAGGGCTTACATCTTGTTCCTCTGAAAGCTAATATTTTATAGAAAAACCATATTCACGAGATCGCATTATGTTAATGTGTGAGCCACTATGGAATTGCCATAAAATTAAACCACCTTCGCCCTATTGAAATACAAATCACATCTTGATAGCTAAACATTTCCAAAAGCTTTGTTCATCATGTGCGACGCTCTACCGATCTTCCTTGAACTTTGTGGCCTCCTTTACCATGGCTTTCATTGTGCCGTATCTGACGAGGGGGAACCTGCCCTTGGACGAACTGTAGTCATCCCTGAGCTTCTCCAGATAGTTGTAAGCGTGGAGGAACTTTACGTCGTATTCCTCGATCTGTGCCCGCTTCATCTCGTTGTCCTGAGCAACCTCCTTCTTACACATCTCACTCAGGTCTGAAACACAGAAATGTGGAGTAAGGAAAAGTTTTGTTTCACCCATAAGCGACAAACATAAATGTAGAAGGATTGTATTATACTACTCAGACTAGACTTGTGGTGGTCATCTGATATAGACATACTTTGGACATGTTGCTGTATATATTACAGGCCTTATTAATTAAAGTTACAATTTTTTCCAAGGAACCATTTCTCCTGCATAGCCAGAAACACTCAAAATAAGTGAAATATTGGTAGCCAAATGCAAAATTAGGTCACCATAGCTCCCAAATTAGTCGCTAAATTGAGCCCTGTATTACCGTTCATCAATGTCACACTACCTTTCTTTTTCGATTCATTAAATTCAATGCCTTCAGCCTTCCCAGCGTACTTCTTGCAGGCAGCTAATAATCCGCCCATTCCTTTATTCCCAGCCGAGCTCGTCAAGTCTGTCTTTGGGGGATTCTCTGCCCCACCCGCCAACCCTTTAGCCTTCTCAAGCAACCCTGAAATTGAGGTCTTGTGCTTTTTCCCACTTTGCTCGTCTTTTTCCATCAGCGCCTCCACCTTGACCAGATTCTCGGCACTGGCGGCATGTTTAATCATGCCTTTCAGCATGTTGTATCTCTGGAAGGGAAACACCCCATAGGAGTTGTCGTAGTCACGTTCCAGCTGGGTGAATATGGAGCGGACATCGCGGTAACTCGTGTCCAACTCTCGCAGTCTCCGCGAAAGCTTCAGGTTTTCAGACTTCAGCCCATCTTTGGTCCAAATAATCTTTGTATCTAGAAAATACGGATGAAATACTGTAATCATGGTAATCATTGTGCTTTGTTTAGTACCGGTATATATATAGTAGACCTCACATATACCAGCCTCACATAAACTGGACCCTCACATATAACAGACTGAATCTAAAGTCACAATCCCGTCTAAAGCTAATTGCGGCATATGCGTATAACAGACTTTGCATATAACGGACAGAAATAGCCGGACCCAATGAGTCCGTTATATGCAAGGTCTACTGTATGTTTACACTAATTAATTTACAGTGCCAAGTTGAATTAATTCAAATTCATGTCATTATGCAGTAGACCTCATGCAGTGGATTTATATTTCACCATGCTTGATCATTAACATTTCACATTCTTGGCATTGCTTAACGTTTAACAATTATCATCTCTCATGTTTACCTTTCCCCATGATGATGTTGATCAAAACGTCACTATGTCCTGATGTATGAAGACTTCTCTTCAGACCGTTGTCACATCACTGAAATTAAAGGTCTAACAGTAAATACTAATTTAATATGCTCCTCAAATAGACTACTGGCAGTATTTTATGGAAAGTTTAAATAAAATAGTTAAGATCTGCATGATTGGTTATCAGGTGATGAAGTAAAATACTAGAATGTCAACGATATGCATAAACTATTAGTCAGATCTACATCAGTGTACTAAAGAATGTGTACAACATGATTGTTGATAAACACTCCTGTCATTTGTTTAGTGACTAGGTTTTGTCTCTAGACCTACTGCGTGAGAGTAGTCGTATCACGAATGACAGCATCACAAGCAGTATGAAAACACGGTTTAAAGATACTTTTAACAACACAGGAGAAAATACATTCACATTATGTCACCTTACTTACGAATCATTACAGCTGTACCTGCTAAACTACACGTATCTTAGCTGATACGGTGCACTAGCTGCTGTGCATATTTTGCTGCCGTTTTTCAAACTGGTTATCTTCTGTGTGAAGCGCACAGCTTCCGGGAATATGCATCCAAGATGGCCGAAGAATATCTCACAACCTCGTTTTACTAATATTAATGCTAAAGCAGCTAGCTAGTAAACTAAATGTCGTTAATAGTCACTTAAGCTTTTAAATCTTTGTCTTCTATTTTAGGACATCGGATCATCTGCTCCTGACTTCATACACATGTTTTACTCCAGTCTAAAAATAGCAAAGTATTTATGGATATTTTGTGTTTAGATACGGTCCCCGAGGATTAAAGGCATACCGCGAATATTTGTTTGCCTATTTTTTTTCCCAATACACTCGTATGTTCACAGAGATAGTTTTTATTTTCATGTCCCACTATGTTACTGCCATTCTGACTTCCAACTTCCAATATATTTGCCAATTACAGTGTATATTAAATTATTTGTGTAGATACTTACAAAACATTCCACAGGTGTTTTGAAATAGGATGAACCCAGGTATTTGTTTGGTAATAGGGTAAACAGGTTGTAAACTAATAAAAATCACTAACACTGTTATAACATTATAGAAAGACAAATAAAGTATAATCATGATAATTTGAGCATGTTGAGGTATTTCTTCGACCATTTTAGAAGTACATGTACTGGTATTTGTATTTAGTAGTCAGAAAACATTCCAACTAGGGGCGACTATCGAGTTCAACTCTACTAAGTCTTTTAAAGATGGCTAATTATTTCTTACACATATATACTAGTTCTTTGTATATGTATTATTGAAACTATCGATAGTTTATGGTATTGCTATACTTGATGTATTGCTATCGGACCACTCACTATCGCAATCTATCGATACTTCAATTTGTCGTTACACCCCTAATTTTAACTTTAAACTATTTATATACATCATGTACATCCGATGTCCAGATAATCTGGCAGATATCCTGGGTTGACCTCACTCACACAACAATGTGTAAAAAATAATCATTCCTTGACATCATTCTGAACTAGACAAGATAACACTGCCAACAATCAGTGCGGTGGCACACAAACATCTGAGATATTCACAATCATTTTCAACACAAACACAATGCAAACATTGATAGCATTTATTCACATTTTACACAATTGTACTTCATATTTACAGAATATTTCAAAATGCGTTCACAGATATCAGAAACTAACTGAACGATACTTTCATTCAAAATATTTTGATAATGGATCTGCACGTGTGGTGGACACTGGAAAGAGACACAAAGTGAGGACTAAAGAAATTACATTTACCGCACATATTTTCATGATCTTCATCACAACAGTGGACTTTGGTCCCATTAACCCTCTCCCTGCTGGATTAGCAACAGGCACTACTCTTTAGTGCATCTCCAGTTGCCTTCAGCATGGAGAGAGTTAAATTATACAATTCAGCGATATCGCACACAATACCTGTTTATGGCAAGAGGGCCGCGTGCCACAGCCTTGTTATTCTGCAAAGATCTACATCCACGACTGGCACATATAAACAAAGGATAACGACTGCACAATATACAAGCTTCCCAATAGGTCTCTACTGCGATACTGACCAACATTTAAACCAGTCTTCAAATTGTCATGCAACATGCTCTTTTCTGTACTATCCCATCCTTGCAATTAAGTAGCTTATTGAATATTGCAACCAATAGTTGAAGTCTGATTTCGACTCAATTGGTAACCAAAATCTACTGGTCAATTAAATTTACAAATACATATATTATGTATTTCAATTTTCTTTTTCCCACATAAATGTAGGTTAACATAAACTATGATTCATACATGCACCAAGATCATGTACAAATATCTGTTACGCACAGTGAAATACATACAGTGAAAGGAAGCATGCAAAACTTGTGAAAACAAATAAAAGCAAGTATTGCTAATGTCGGATCCTCCAATACATACAAATTGTCAAATACGATCAATATTTTTTTTTTCTGACCTCAATTCAAAAAGAAAAATAGATATATCCTCTTTGGATTGAAAGATGATGCACATAAAAGTTTACTTTGTAGCTTTTAGCACATGGATTAACCACAACAGATATAAAACAAATAATCAAATCCAACGAAACATTAATAAGAAAATACATCCAGTGATATGTCCATCCACCAAATAGCACAATGCTTCTGCTCCGCTACAAAGGCATTCAACGAGCTACGTTCAATAATTACTGTTGATAATTTCCATCATTCTTGAACACTAGATGTACCAGAGTCACATAGAGGCTTGTCGACAAAGACTGTAGCATGGCAACTGAGTTCGATGTTCAAAAGTCTTCAAGAACAGTTGTGTCCTTCCATGATAAATTGGATACAACTATTCCTGTGTTTCACACCATGGTTACTGTATTGTCTGGATGCAGCACTGATGCAATGTTCAACTGTGAAAGCGTGTGGAGAGTGGGGTTGGGTTGGGGTGGGGTTGTGGGTGGGGTGGGGGTGGGGTTGGGGGCGACGTCCTATGGTCAGGTCGGGGGTCATGAGGAATTCTTCTTGTACTGCACAAACGCCTCCTTCAGCAATGACACCACATCGGTTGCCTCTTCATTGTCGTCACCTGGACAACAATAAATATATAAGGTTAGAAACGAGTGCTGTTCATTCCAGAAATTGCAATGAAAGAGCAACAGTTAAAAATCAGTTTCTGCTCTGTGTGTTGTGTCACTTGTGTGGTTTGTGTGTATGTGTCTGTGTGTGAGAGAGAAAGAGAGCGAAGAGTGAGTGAGTGAGTGAGATAGAGAGAGAGAGTGTGTGTGTGTGTGTGTATGTATGTGTGTGTGTATGTGTGTGTGTGTGTGCGTGTATGTGTGCGTGTATGTGTGTGTGTGCGTGTGTGGATGTGTGACAGGTCTACCCACCTTTGTCTGATGTGGTGACATCCTTCTCCAGCTTCAGCTTCTCCTGGGCACATCTAAGCATCCCCTCTTCCACCGTGCCCTTAGACACTAGCTTCAGGACCTTCACAGTCCTGGCAAACATACAAGTCATTGCATTCAGAGATCACACAAGTTGTCTTCACCCAGGGAGAAAAATTTAACCAAATGATAGTGTATTACCTTGTAACATTACCTTGTGACGTCGCATGAAACGTCAAGATATAGAGGTCATTTATAGCAACCATTGAAAGCCTCGCTAGCAACAATTGCTATAATGTTGACGATGTATGGTGTACAGATATTTTCATGGTTTACGTTCAGTGCACTGAAAACTAATTAAGCATAACTTTGATTGGCAAGTATCTAATGATATATCTCCGATTAGGTGTCATCGGAAATGACCCCTACAAGACTTACTGTTGCTATAGTACCATAATAATGACATTAATAAAGCACTGGATCAAGGTGAAATATAAGCAAGTGAGGGTGATTATTACCGTGTCTGGCCCAGCCTGTGACATCTATCCTCAGCCTGTTTGTCGTTATATGGGTTGAAGTCGATGTCGTGGAGGATGATTGTGTTTGCTGCGGTCAGATTGATTCCGAGACCGCCAGCTCGTGTGGACAGGAGGAACACGAAGATGCCAGAGTCTGTATTGTACTCATCTATCATCTTTTGCCTGTGGATGAAAACAATGCAATATGTCTAGCAGTTGTACAAGGCTTTAACCCTCTCCCTGCTAGATTAGGCACAGGCACTGTTCTTTAGGGCATCTCCAGTTGCATCCAGCATGTTAAGTGTGTCGGAGCACCATTTCATGAAACTCTCGTGTCCAATATGAGTCAATAACCCTTTCGTAAGTGGTCTGATACTATAGTTATCAAGACTACTTACAGGTGAGGTTTGGTCTCCATAGTTGATAGGAGAGCTTCAGGAAAGGGTGTGCTGGGCCCGGTTGTATGAAAATGCAATTAACTAATGATGTCATTAGCCATTATTCCTCCATTGGCTTTCAATGGGAACGTAATGGTGCATTAGTTAATAGAGGTTTAATGACACGTTAATGGAGAATTAGCGTTTCATACAACTAGGTTCTGATTATTATACTACCTTCACATACACAGATTTTTCTTACGAATCCTTACGGATCGCCAAGTCGTAGTCAATCGCAAGCATCCGTAAATAACTCGCTGGTATCCGTAAATAACTCGTCACAACTCGCAGACATCCGTGAAAGGAGAGGAACATTTTTGACATGTCAAAAATCTTCTTACGATTGTCCACGGATTAACATAGTTATACGTGGTAACTCTTAACAAATCGTGAAATGTTGCCGTAAATACATCGTAATAATCCGTATATAACCTGTAAATAGGTCGTAATAACTCGTAAAAACTCTTAAATCAGTCGTAAAAGTGGCCAAATCGTAAGGATCTGTAAGCATCCGTGGAGTTATCCGTGAAGGGGGCATTAGTTGTAGAATCAACATATTGATTACATAAAGTGTTGAGGGTCTGCCCCAGAATTTGGCAAGCTATACTGCAAATATCTCTATGTGTTGATAACCAGCTTCTTGCTGCAGGGCTTGGCTGTAAGGATTGTCAGCCCGCCCGGGACAGGTGTTATCCACAGGCAGACACTAAGACAGGTGTTATCCACAGACAGACACTAAGACAGGTGTTATCCACAG
>JAUTBX010118793.1:0-11394 GCA_032361465.1 Lepetodrilus tevnianus | reverse complement strand
TGTGTATATGTGTGCGTTTGTGTGAGTGTATGTGTGCGTGTGTGTGTGTGTAAATGTGCGTGTGTGTGTCTGTATTCTAGTATGCATACATTTATCTCTTGTATTTACTTTTTGTTGTTGATGTAAAAATGTGATTACAATTAACTAAAATATACTACATTAACACAGCGTATCTAACTAAATACGATAGTATTACAATTTCCATCATTGAGTGGATAATAAAAACCTGATATTAACAACTGGCACAAGAGTCACTACCCTTCAGAATTGTTCTCACTTTATCGAGTAAGGATTATAAAATAATTACGTAAAGGAACTATTTTTGTTAAATACAAATGTAATTCCAATAAAATATTATTCAAGATTTATGTTACTTTATCGAGTAAGGATTATACAATAATTACGTAAAGGAAATATTTTTGTTAAATAATTCCAATAAAATATTATTCAAGATTGATGTTACGAATCACATAGAAATAAGGAATAACTTTTATTTCTAAGCATCTCAACAATGTCAATGACGTTCTTCCATCGTAACTATCTACGCATGATTACTGATAAATATAGCAAATATAGCATACGCTAAGGAATGTTTGGGTAACTATAAATGACGCCTGGTTAGTACACTAAAACCAGATGTTAATATTTGTGACATATAATGTTCTGGGGTCCTATACAACTTGCCGTTAAAATGTTGTCAGCATGCCCAGAACATATTGCCGACTGGTACTAGCATCACCGGGATGGTGCCATCTTAACCGGTCCCTCGGGGGAAGGGAACAAATCAGAAATATCATCGTCTTAAATGGGCCCTTTGGGGGCTTCGACAAGCTAGATACGCACGCGCAAAGAACTTCCATTCGCACATGCAAGATGGCGGGTGTTAGATTCGCGCCAAAAACTAGATAACATGATGGCGGTGTTTTTAAAAGTTGTTATAGCCGGGAGCACTCTCCATACAGTGTGAGGCTGCAGACGTCTCGCAACCAGTCCTGGACCAGGATCCATTAGGTCCAAGTGAGAAAAGGCCCTGTATGTGCACCCAGGGAATTGATTATCGAGGTAATTGATAAAATTAATCTTCCTCCAGGATGCTTCATTCTGTAATGGCAAAGGGAACTTGTCTGACTGTACGGTGGTGGAAGCGAGAGGGGTCCGTCTTCGCACAGCATTACTCGCTGCAATAAAGGAAATTTGCCGATTGTTCGTTCCAGAAGGTGTGAGCTCAATTCTCGCATCCCATCTCCCTTCACACCAGAAGTCAGCCCGCTCCGTGCCCCCAGCACAAACTTCAATGACGGGTTGAGGCGCGACTTGACAACTTCCCCGCGCTGTCTTTGGAAATTATTAAATTTCCCATCTCTCTCGTCACCCCCGTGAACTCGCCCGTGTAGCGACACGGTTTTCCCCGTGTCTCGCGATTTCGGACACGATCTCGAATCGTCGCGCAATCCCTACTTCAAAACAAATAAACATACCTGCAAGTGACTGTTAAGCGTACACTCCCCGTATGTCACCTCGCACAGTGCGCCTCTGCATTGAGTCGCCAGGCCTTCGCCTGTTCTCCTTTATACACCCAGTTTTCTTATCGCATCAATATTTTAGCAGAATTTCATAAATAATAGAGCAAATCACCTAGGTTTCGAGACACTGGGGCCAAATTGCTCATGACGCGCTGTCGTGGCTTATTGCAAGTACACCACCACACACATACAAACCACAGTTAGTTATTTTGAAATCCTGGGTGGAATAGGAATCCTAACATGCAGGCGCGTATGGTTAGGACATATGATAAAATAACAGTACCGTGTTTGAAGGCCAACTGTAAAATGGATTCTATATATATGTGATTTGGCTGTTGTGTTGGGGAGGCAGGTGCCTAGCGGACCAGGCAGGAATAATGTGGTGATGTGGCTGGAACTGGGAGCTGGAGCTGGAGGTTGGAGCGGATCTGGGGGGTGCGGCTGGGGGGAGTAGGGCGAGTGGTCTCTAGGTAGCAGAAGGCCATATTAGAGGAGATTGAAGAAGTCTGCTGAGCGCCATGGGGAATGGACGCGTCTGTTATCGTTGGAGTTCCAATATTGTTAAGTGACTTCAGAACAAGTGTTTCAGAACTGTGGACATCACCCAACAGGAAACATAACAACATACGCCGCTCTGCACTCAGACAAGGAAGCAGCTAGTTCGCCTTATTATTCCATGGCTTATTATTGTTTGCACTTAGAGAAGAAAACAGCGACAGTTGATTCCATCATGGCTCATTATTTTTGCAATGCTGCTTCTACCCATTTCTATATCTGGGATACAATACTTTAGACTATCGTAGCCATTAAAGACACGGGGATCGTGCACTTACGAGAACGTTGAATTTTAAATTCAAAATGCCTCCAGAAGCTATTTCTTCCTGAAAACCCACCTAGGCGCAATGTACAATAGGTCACCTATGAGCATACTAATATCCACAATGAACCTATTACGTATCGCCGCACACTAGCGATTTCCGTCGCCGACGCGTCGCCGATGTTTGTTGGCCGACGGAAAATCGCAAGTGTTCATGTAGTGGCAGGCGACTGCGATTTTTAGTCTCGCTGACCGATCGCACAATATTATATAGCATGTTTTGATATTTGTAGCACCGCACACTAGACGATCGAAATCGTACGGAAATCGCTAGGGTGCGGCCGTTATTAGTGTCAAATTAGATCAGTGTTTGAAATAGAGCCCCTCCGATGGGTTATTTTCAAATACCACTGTAAAGCTTTAGCCGTGCACGCCCGCATGTCGTGTTTTCTGTGTGTATTTTTTTGGTTAAGTGCTATACATGAGTTTTATACATTGATTTTTATATATGTCTTGTTTTATTCATATCGAAGAACATTTCCTATATATACCGATGCATACGAGTAGTCATAATAAGATGTCCAATAATGGATTCGACTCAATATATCCCTCGAGTGTACAGCTATATGCTAGTCACGTGGTTAGAAGAGTACGCAGCGATTGGTCCTCGGTCAGATAGTTGAGAATCAACATGCTCCTGTCCGCCTAGCATGTAAATAAACAAACTGACTACCCGGAAATTTAGCAGATTATTCGATAACAGATCACTTGTAAGGGAATCAATCAATGCACGTGGTGTAGGGTCATTGGTATTTTAGGTTTATGCGATAATAATTTGGTCTTTGAGTCATATTAATAGTTCGATAATATACCCAGTAAATACACATGACTGAAATACAATAGGGACAGTAAGTCTCGCCGGGGTCATTTCCGGTGATAGTAAGAATTTCGACGGTTGCTATGAATGACGTCTGAATCGTGACGTTTTCATGTGAGGTCACAATGGAATGTCGTCAAATGTGTAGCGCATTTATGTGTTTGACCCGTTTATTGAATGAATCTCGGGCTATCTCGTGTCAACTTACGGTCCCTATTATTGTGAAACTCTACTGTCTTGTACATCAAGACTGTAAGACAGTGACTAGAGTTCCACAATAATTGTATTTCAGTGTTACGTTACAGGCTTTATCTTATCGCCATTATTTCTCAAAAGTGCCACATAAATTTCCTTTACAAACGTAACCATGGCAACTACACAACCACAGGAGTAATCCTTCTCGAAATTAATTTCATTTCCAAATGACACTTCTTCCCAAGACACCGACTTCGTGAGACTACGATAATCCCAAACTAGCGGACGTAATCGTCCCCTGTGTCAATTCGCCCCGACCCCGTGTCAAATAACGGGAGGGGTCAGATCCTGTGTAATGGATGTATGACTGGAAGCGCGGTGGCTGCAACATCATTTCCAATTGAACTTTACTACAAGCACTACAGGTGAACCAACTGAAGATACTCGAATTGTATCTATAGATGAAATATATTTTAAAGCGACACTAACGATACCATATTGCTATGCTAGCAAGTTAGAAGGATATGCAATATATCTGCATTCGAATTTTAATGACAATGTGATTTGATTGTATACATAAAATGTTCAAACCAACAGAGTCCAAAGTATTAGTAGTAGTATTAGTAGTAGTAGTATTAGTAGTAGTAGCAGCAGCAGTAGCAACAGTAGTAGTAGTAGTAGTAGTACTAGTAGTAGTAGTTAGTAGTAGTAGTAGTAGTAGTAGTAGCAGCAGTAGCAACAGTAGTAGTAGTAGTAGTAGTAGTAGTAGTAGGAGCAGCAATATTAGACTGGGTATCGTTTCTCGAATCTCTTATATTCTACTACGAGACATGTATCTCTAATTCTTAATCTTTCTTTCTTCTCCCCACCTTTTCTTTCCATTCTCTTAGGCCGGTTTTCATCTAAGTTGTAATAACTTGTATTCTTTCCATTTCATCTTGAATAACATATGTTTAAACAAATGCTACAAGATTATAAGGACTTTGTAGCGATCTCTAATACATGGGGATCGTACATCTATTATACAAGAGCGCTACATATGGTACCCTGACATGGTACCCTGAACAACGGTAGAAGGACTATTAGAAGAAGTAGTCGTAAAATCAGCAGCAGTAATAGTAGTAAAAGGTTCTCTTTCGGAACACTGTGTTCTCAGCCGTAGAACGTAAATCCATTGACATTATTTTACGTGCGCATCAGAAATCTGAAACTTACAAATCGATACCACAACTATATAGTAGTGTCTACGGTATATAATTAATATGCTGAATACGCCTAGTACTATACTAAGTAAACACACTCCCGTTCTCCTGTTTTTCCCCCCAAATGGCCTACACGTTCATACCGTTCATACACATCCAGACACTTTCATTTTCAACCTCCATTTCCTCGCCGAAGTTTATTAGTTCTAAAATGTAACATGGAGCTCAAATAAGCTAGTATTTGCGCATGCTCATTAACTAATACCTCCCGAAAACAAAAACTGTTCCGAACACTGTGCGAATCTAATCACCTGTATAAAGCTAAACGGTCAAACTAATATGGTAACCTGTTTTTTAAAAGTTGGGAAGTTCAACAGAACGTTCTGCATGCTCTGGCTATATTTACGACAGAGTTAGCGATTTGGAAACTATGTCATACGTACGCAAAGTTGAAGCTAAATGGTTATATTTTAGTGTATCAAGGGATGATGTCGCTGCAGTTGTACGAAGTGGCGGAACTCTATGATAGACATGGGTGAAGTTATGTTTACCTTAGTCTCACTACACGTCGTGTCCTACAAAAGACCCTGGGGCCGTATTCACGAAATGTTCTTACTAACTTCTTATGCTAAGAGCAGTTCGTATCCATACTATAAGAATAGTTAAGATTGTCGTACGGTGGTAAGAATGTTTCCAGAATAAACCCATTAATAGTTAATTCTAACGTTAATTGACCCAGTCTACAGTTGATGGAGGACATAGAGATTTGTGTCGTATATTAATGAAATGCATAATATACTTTCATGTACTAGTATCTAATTATAATTCGCATAACTATTTGTTACTATTCTTGTTGATTGATGTAACCCTCTACCCCAACTGTATTTCTTCAGGGAAAAGTTCAAGCAATATATAACACAAATCAGGAGCTTATGCATAGGATAACATCCTAGTAACAAACTACTAGTATTCGGAAAAAAGAATGTCCGAGCCCCGCCAGGCGGTAAAGTGTATGACTCGTAGCATAAGTCTCGAGTTCGATCCTGACTGTACATAGTCAAGATATATTTCAATTTCTGACCGATGGTACACTGCAATTTGAAATGTACAAGTCCACACGATCTCAAATGATGAATTTCAAAAGTGAAATTCATGAATATAATGAACAGAAAACTGTACATTCTTGAAAAATAATCTACAGATTTCCAATGGATAACAATGGCGGCTGTATTTTAAGAACAAATACACGAGTTGTATTCATACGACGCCATATCTCCCTAAATCTTACGAAAGTGAAATACATGTTCTAATCCCCATAATTAGGCATTATCGCAGGTTCCCATCCCTCCTGTGCGGTAGAATAGTGAAACGGCTTTAAATCGTAAATTATACGGTTTCCATGAGAATAAACAATTTCAATCTAATAACAGATAATATAATATTACCCGCGTGGTTCTAATCACATACAAAGTATCCCCAAGGTTTAATTCTAATTAGATTGGACTTCTGCAGAGATAGTGCCACACCTTTGGCCGAAAGTGTTTAGTGTTTAGTAGGGGCTAAATTTCAACTTCCATTTCCAAGTGCGTGACCAAACAATTCGCATCACGTATTTTAGTTGGGAAAAATCATCTGTAGGTGATATTAGAAATATAACTATGTTTGCATAATTAATGTTACACAGTTTTGTGTGATCTTATCAGAGTACAACTTTTTACAAAGGGGATACGATAGTTTAGCATCTGCTTTAAAGAATTAATACATAATTACAAAGTGATTTTATGAAAGCATTAAAACTCCGTAGGGTTTCATGGTATTTTCCGAATTAATCATA
Organism: Lepetodrilus tevnianus; assembly: GCA_032361465.1. Taxonomy (NCBI): domain Eukaryota; kingdom Metazoa; phylum Mollusca; class Gastropoda; order Lepetellida; family Lepetodrilidae; genus Lepetodrilus; species Lepetodrilus tevnianus. Next base: position 4,946 of record JAUTBX010118793.1, on the reverse strand, counting down.
TAGAGAACCATTTCATAGCATGACAATTTCGTAAATGGTTCGCTTAACCACTTGAGACTGTCGCACCTGTGTCAGGTACAATAACAACGGGAGATATAGTAATGGTCTCATTGTAAAGCGTCCATTTGCAATTACTCAAAGTTTTACCTGCGTGCGCCGGTCACGTGACCGAGTGATACAACTCTGTCACAAACCACATCATGTTGCAGGAATTGAAAGCAATTGACCATTTTAAAGTTCCCAAGGCGAATATCACATTCTACCAACAGGTAATGCTAAAGAGTAGGGTCTGGGCTATAATGAATTAGAATTCAGGTTTGATCAGACTGTTAAGCGACGTCGAGCGTTGTCCACACCTGTGAGGGTTCGCCCACCTGTTCTGTCGAGCGTGCGCGTGCTACTGGCGTTTATAGCGGCAGTCCGACGATCTGATTTTATTTTGATTACTTGCCCATTAATTAGAGAGGGCGCCACAACACGGCTGATTTCCCCCATGGGTCATGATTAATTATACTAAATTAATACACAAAGATAATTTCCTGACAAATATCCCAGCGATTCTTTTTCTAAGACACGAGTAATTTAAACAAGAATCTGTTGATTATAACTTTAGATAATTATTATTACCCACACGAATGTCCACTTTAATGTTGAATTGTTTTGTTTAATCAATATTACCCTAAATTACCTCTATAAAACAATAAACTTCCTGATATAATGTTTGAAATTAGAGTCACCTTATGTGATTGTACTCATAAATTTTCGATACTATAATATAAATATTATTTAACAATATTTTGAACGAAAGTTAATCAAACCACCCCAGATAGTTCACACCTATATTACTAGGCTATTATAGGCATACACTAAAAAAATCATCGATCGATAAAATGTCCATATAAAATACATTAATATATGCTAGGAATATGCCAAATGAGATAGCAACACTGAAAATGATCTTACATGCAAGCAATTTAACAATCTAGTTCTTATCAGACAATATTATCAATCTATCATTATATCTTATTCTACTTTCATTATTATCAAACCTATCCTCTTTAGATATGTACCCCATCACCTTATCTATATATGCAGTATCTTCTTTGAATTCAGGATTAAATATTTCAAAATAGTTATCTCAATAAGATAATTTTATAAACTGTTGGAGCCAGAGTAAATAAATTTAAGTGATAAGACAAATCTTAGATAAATTGATCATAATGTTTGAATAATGAGGAGAACGAATTGCACATATCTATAGTCATTTATAATCTATAATGCAGTTCTGCAGAACTCTTGTATGCGCATCTTATATACCATCTATTGCGCATACAGGCTTAAATAGTTATATTAATTAAAAGTGTCATATTACATACATATGTAAACTAAAAGGAGAACACAGCAGTCATTAAATTAAATTTCTAAAATATTTGTAAATCAGCAACTGCAATCAGGTACCTAGACAGTAAACTAACTGTACCTAAATACAAAGCACAGTTTAGGATCAATCTACTTAGCACTATAATTATAGCAGATGACTACGCTGTCATATGGTCAGAATGGTCCGCCTGCCATCTGTCGGACCACGTAGAGGCGGGCTTGACCGTACGGAGGCTGATTGATAACTGGTCATCGCTGTCTCGCTGACCAGTTAAATCACTTGCCAACTGGTCGTGACTGTCCGCTACAGAACAGAACTGAACTGAACTGAACAGTACACTATTCTGTTCTGTTCTGTTCTGTTCTGTTCTGTTCTGTCGCTGTCCGATATACAGCCAAATAAAGTTTTAAATAGTTCGTACATGTTTTATTATAAAGATCCCCGTGTAAATGCTATTATTATGTCTAACGCATGTCCACTATAAGTACCAGTGTTCTGCTTTCATATAAATCAATGTTAGGGTATTATTTTAAATTAATAATTAGCTGCAGTTATGAAGCTAAAAGATGCCCCGTTTACTATTTTGCTATCATATATTATGGATTCTATTGTGGTGTATTGTGGGCACAATAGATAGCAAAATGGTAAACGGGGCTTCTTTTAGCTACAGAACTGCTGTTAATTAATTATATGAATAGACAAACTGTTCAATTTTCAATTACTAGTGTATCAATTTAATTAATCTTACTTATTATCTCACATAATATCGTTAAATGTTATTAAAATTATTATAAAGGTATTGATAAATTAACGGAAAGTCTTACATTAAAAATATCGGGTAAATGTTCCTAACGGAATAAAGTAGTTTTTCTATTAAAACGTATTCATTGTAATCTTAACATCAACAGCCGTGTTATGATCGCTTTATACCAGCATTCCTATACACTATCAAATTAACATTATAGTAAACATCAATGAACAGACACCGGTGTAATTCTACCAATTCAAATGAACAGTGCCATAAGGGTTGCACTCAAATGCAATACCTCTACCACGTGATCCCTTCATGGGTGTGGAAACATGCAACGCCGCTTTTATGCGTACCCGCCCAAGCGGGAAATGATTCCGAATGGAATAGAATCTTTACCCTCCCCGCGATGTGTATACGCTGCATATAAACCTGCTGGGGTGCGAACCCACGTGACAGGGTTTAACATGTGAAAATCGCCATTTCTTGCCTATTACCGGGTGCTTATTGTAAGAGTCCCATTGTATTGTTTCCTGGGGGTCAGCCGAATTGGTATGGGCACGCGACGCTCGTGTTTAACACATGGCACGTGCGGAGCGTGGTCCTCGCGGAGGGAAACCGTTTGACGACAGTACCGCTACGGAGGGATCCGCTTTCATGCTGGCAATACGGAAATTCAGAATAATTCGTGAACAATTGAAATTGTTTCCGATTATTGTTGGCGATCCTTTGATCTAAAGATTCAGAACAATTTAGATCTGTGTTTGATGTACGTTAACATTTTAACAATAAACTATATGCATGCATCTGTTGCGAGTTAAGCACAATCGAAATTAAATTAGTGCGCGTGTATATTCCTTTTAGAACAAAATTACTGCAATTTGAAGACGGAAAATGTTCGTAGGCCTACATTTCGTTCACAATCGATCATGTGATTTACCTGATAAATATAACATGCTTGAAAACAAACACTCCTTCAACAAACGTGGAGACAGTCACTTTCCCACAATTAAATATTCATAAAATGACACATATATACATTCGCTGGTTTCCGCTAGTAAAGGAAATTCCTAATAAGAATACTCAATCGTTATATTGATTATTTACCCAGAATGATGTTTGTATGAAACTGTTTTTATGATTTTTTCGTTTACAAACATTCGAATGTGAATTACAAACGGGTGTTTGTCGAGTCAGTACATTCCTACACACGGAATAATGCACACAGAAGTACAACATTCGTTTATTTTAGTAAAATTTATTCCATATATTTCATATAAGCTGTGCATTTGGGTAAAGAATTACTGCATGATTGGTAAATAATTTGAGCTATATTATATACATGGTGAATAATAAGTCACTTTCTAAAACCAAAGTAGTAACAATATTAGGTCTCAGCATTAATTAATATTAGGTACTCGGTGGTGTGACAGAGATAGTTGAGAGGCCACAGTGAACAGTATACCTAACTATTTAAACTGTGTATGTTAATATTTAAAGCACTTCTGGCATTAGGGGAATGTATATTTTCAAAATACCAATTATTACCATTTTAGGCACCATTGTAAATATTATCAATCAATCATTACCAAATTGGTTTGCGCTGACATCACTGTTCGCAGTGTGATATAAATATTTCATTTACGGGTATGTACGAAAGATAAATAATCTGAAGAACAGTCGCGATCGTATGTATTTTTAATCCAGTGAAACGTGGCGCGAAATATTAGCAAATCATGTACAGTGTACATGTATGCGACAATCATTATTGTTAGCAAGGGGATTTTAATTGATATCATTTTGAAATTGTCGTAATGCTTCAAGTTCAAATGCACATCATATTTATAAATGTTTAATGACATCGTTATAGGCTATACATCGTAAAATAATATTTATTGAAATAAATTAATGATATGTACAAAAATCAAGGGACTTTGATAATAATGGCAACTGCTCACTTGTAATCTCTCTCTGTCTCTCTCTCTCTCTCGCACGCACGCACGCGCGCGCGCACACACACACACACACACACACACACACAATAGATACAGTATGTTATGTAAGTAAATATGATAACAATTTATTTCTTCTTAGTTTCTTAGAACCTTCCATGGATCATGTTATTAAAAACATAATTTTCTGAACCTGTTTTCCATGTAATGTATACACGATGTACTTGTAAAGGCACACGCAGTAACTCTCAGAGTTAAGAACATGCGTCGTGTTTGTTTCCCATTGCTTCGAGTGCGTTAACCTCCAGTCTAATTAAAAGTTCGTAACTGGAGTGAAATACTTTAATTAGTCAGACAATCGTGCTGTAAATTTGCTCGGACATGCTTAAGTGGTGAAGAAAGAAAAGTCTTCATATTATCGTATCATTGTCGCATTATTCGATAACTATATTCAATAACTTTTTTCAAAATCTGAATTTAAATAGGTTTAACATTAATTTAGTAGACTGCATGTTTAAACAATTGTTAATCCTCATGAAACCGATCAAGTTATATTAAATATTATTTCGTTTAATGATATTAATAATAGTTTATTCGTGTTATCGCCGTAAAGTAATAATGAGTTGCATAATACACAACAAATACCTAAACCATCAATAACTATAAATATGACAATATTCAGCATAATCATGAAATTATACAAATAGTAATCATACTAAATTAATGCATGCACATAAACGACAAAGAAATGCATGATGCTTTGAATAGAACTAACTTCATAAATCATTCAATAATAATCCCAGTGCAATAATATACACTCACGCGCGCATACACATACGCATATATATATATATATATATATACT
>JAUTBX010118771.1:0-11397 GCA_032361465.1 Lepetodrilus tevnianus | reverse complement strand
TCTCTCTCTCTCTCTCTCTCTCTCTCTCTCTCTCTCTCTCTCTCTCTCTCTCTCTCTCTCTCTCTCTCTGTGTCTTCTTTATTCTCTCGTATGTCGTTCTATTTTTCCTCAAAACTGTAAACGCTTAGATGTTAAAACCTCCACTATTCGACTATAGTTGCATTGCTTAAATTTAGCAACTAATTACCCACATTCATGTAATACTTAAAATAATAACTTCGTTGAAGCTGAATCTTTAATTAATGTTTCACGAACAGGATAGTACCTGTTTTCCTTCTGAATACTTCAGAAATACTGCAGACAGAGCATATGCTATGTATACACCCACGACGGAATGCAAATACTTAGAGAGAACAAGCATTAACTTAGAAGCAAATTATTCAACCGCCATGGATACATAGAACTGTTCAGATACACGTCGAACAGTCAATCATGTCTACAGAGGCAACCCATGACACCAAGTCCATCTCGTACAGCGAGGAGGGTTGTTTCCTAATACAGGGATTACCTGTGGATGAGGGGCGACTTAGATAGGTGACGGAGAAGCTTAATGTTAAGCCCGCTCCTCTTGACTCGATCAGAGAACATCGTGCACAATGACGTGCCTGTATCCAGAGTCGATCACCTCTCATCTGTCTGCCGTCCGCTCAGTGTCAGGCAAGGAAGTATGTCATTTGTGACAAATCCTCCATCACGCCTAACTCCCTCAACGAGCTCGTCATCTGATCGGTTATTGATAACCTCCGACCCACGGTTACATCAAACCCTTCAGTGTGCTGACATCCTCGAGGTACGGAGTCGGTGGTTGATCGTACGCTACGTGTGTGTCGGTGGTGTACTGTGTACGAAGGCGTTGGACCAGGTATCATTTCTCGAAGCTCTCGTATCAACTATGAGACCTTAGCGCTCTCGTAAGTGCACGATGCCCATGTATTAGAGATGGCTACGAGAGTCCTTGTGGTCACGTATAGTAGATATGCGAGTTTGCAGAAATGATACACAGGGTTTAAAGGATGGCGTACTGGGAGAGCTCTTCGTGTCTTGGAGTTCTCATATCTACTAAGACAATATTACGCTCTTATTGTACACGGACACTTTCGAGGGCGCTATATAGGTATCGTTTATTGAAGCTCTCATATACACTGTATGATCACTGTAGCGCGGTGTAAGAGCCCGATGGCCATCTGTTTTTATTTGACTTCATGCACGATGCACATGTGTACGAGTGGTGGTCAAGGTTTCAACTCACGCGCACAAAGTTTCGCCAATCGTCGTTCACTAGTAACTTGCATAGGCCTACTTATTAACAACTCAGGCCTATTCTCGAAACGTTCTTACGGTAATACGACACTCTTATCAATTCGTATAATATGGCTACACACGTTCGTAGGCTAAGGTAGTAAGAACGGTTCAAGAATAGGCCCCTTGGCTCCGAGATTACGAAGTTTAAAGGAGGATTTGTGAACAAAACTTTGAGTTGAACATGAAATCCTACAGATTTTTTTTTCGTAATCTCGCGGACAGATAATTCCAATATTTATATATGCTAATGTACATAATTATATTAATTAGTATGATACTACTTTGACCTTTGTCCAGTTATCACACATGAGAATCCCAATGCTATACTTAACACTACAGGTATCCTCTGACCTATCTCAAGCCATATAGTCCTCGCCAGTCAATTCTTGCCGGACATTCCTAGGAAACTAACTATAACCCTTGTCCATTCTGTAGAGATATTTACAGATGGTAATCTTAATCACATGGTTTTCTCCCGGGGCCTCGTTATGAGATTACCTCTGACAAAGAGGGGGGCAGCCGGCTTAATCAAATAAGCAGATATCTTTGACCAAGGTGTGTTTCCTGTTACCTGAGTTTCCGAAGTCATTGGAGAGAGAAGGAGGGGCGGGGGAGAGGGGGAGAGGAGAGAGAGGCTGAGAGAGAACATAGGAGGGATATGGAGTGTGAGACACAGAAACACAGAAGGAGAGAGAGAGAGAGCGGGGAGAAAGAATGAGAGAGAGAGGGGAGATAGGAGAGAGGTTGAGAGGAGGGAGATGGAGTGTGAGACACAGAAACACATAAGGAGAGAGAGAGAGCGGGGAGAAAGAATGAGAGAGAGAGGGGAGAGAGGCTGAGAGGAGGGAGATGGAGTATGAGACACAGAAACACAGAAGAAGATATAAAGAGAGGAGAGAGAGATCGGTGAGAAAGAATTAGAGAGAGGAGAGGGAGAGAGAAAGAGAAAGAATGAGAGAGAGGAGAGAGAGGAGAGAGAGAGAGAGAGAGAGAGAGGGTGGCGGTAGAGAGCAGAGAGAGAAAGAGAGAAACGGAAATAGAAAGGCATAGACTAGAGAGAACACCAAGACAAAGGGAATAGAGACACAGAGAGGGCGAGAAACATAATGAATAAATACAAGAAAGAAAGAAAGAAGGGCAGACAGACAGGGGAGGGGGTCTTTACAACTCAGCTATAGGTCTATTAGCATGGCCGATATAAATAGAATATTACGGTTGTACACTCGTGAACATATATATAGGTACAGTACCTTTTCAAAATCACGAACATTATATTTATTTCAACATGCCTCAAAATTATACCAGAAAATATGTTCAGAACAAACTGTGTTGACACCTATATATAACGACTATCATGACACGTAGGCCTACAAATCCTACAATTAGATTAATTGTTATTCAGATGCGTTCAGATGTTCTATCTGTCTGGCAGTTCTGTCAACACTGTGTATTCTTCGCTAAACGGTAAATAAACAAATTAGTGATTTTCGAAAATTTCATAGTAGTATCCCTTTAATTGACGACTATGCCTGTAACTAGTGGGAAGCATACGTTGCAGCGGACCTGACGCCTTGCAGTGTATGGTGGACCCAGCGGCCAGGAACCATGCATACAAACTACTCTCCCCGTGCTTTCAACGAGCACGTAATCCCTAGTACGTCCAGATACGGGGATAAAGTTGGGGGACCACTTTGTAGATAGAGCAATTTGGGATAACGATAGTTTTTTCTTTGCTGATATGGAATAGAAGCATTGCTCAGTCGATACAAACCCAATCAGATACGGCCACTGGGCAGCCGCGTTTACGGAAATTATTAGTTGCGTATTTGCCTATTAACGATGTCAGAAGAGTGTACACGATACAACATAGTAATACTGGGGTTATTTTGTGTGTGTCGTGATTGTTCCATCGTATAGTTCTCGACAGTCGAACGCGGTGGGTATTCCCAGAACCCGGACCCAATTTCCGGCTATCTGATTCGCTCACGTGATTTGGGTTAGGGTTATGAACATATTTTATTAATATTTTGGGTAAATATTAGCATTTGGGGCAATCAGATTGCTGTGAATTGGGTCCCCAGGTTCGGTGAATAGATCACAAGTTTGAGTAAGGATCCGGGGAACATGGAGAATAGGCCTAGATCTCACCAACTCGAACACAGAGTAGCCTAACCTTAGTATGAAAGAGTTTATTTAAAGTCAAAGGCCACAGGCCCACAGGACATACAGAGAGTAACTTTGATCCTCAGACAGTAGGCTATACTAAGTATTATATACTTTACATGTACACTAGCTATGCCTATTTATATTTAATTACTGCATGAGTAACAGAACACCTGTTATAGAATATTAAATCCTAATGCACAAGCATAAGCTCCATTTTGAAATAATGTCCATGCCCCTACCTCGAAAATTGAATCACATTTCAATTTACCGTTTTACGTTCGAGTCTCTGTTGTTAATCAATTGGCTCCGTTTGACATACAATGTAGTGGGGACATCTTTTTCATTGCAATGTTGACCATACTGACCATATTGACACGAATACATTACCTATACACTTGGACCGGTATTCATAAAAGGGCTTGTCAGTTTTGAAGACCAAATATAGCAAAAACTGAAAAGACCTTTTATGAATAACGGCCCTGGTGTTAGACATCAAATCCAAACTCCTATGTTGTCCGGATATGTAACTCCATAGCTACCAGGGCAGGATTCTGGCGGATATTTTGGAATTTTGGACAGATTTACATGAAGGAGATCATAATGGATTTAATTGAGGGTTATATTCGTTGACCCCGTTAACATAGACATTTAAATAATAATTCTGTTTTGTCTACATTTTGGATTTTTGGCTGAAAAATAAACAACAATTTCTCTAGTATAATTCAGGATGAAAAAAAAAGATAAGATAATATTATGGCCCCTGTAAGTGTGAACAGTAGGCATTAGCTGAAACTCGGGGCTATTTAAATAAATCAGAATCATTAGCTTAATTTCATCAACAAACTTGCACGGACTCCATGTTCACAGACTAATAAATCATAATGAATTTATTTAATAATTTCAAGATCAAATACCTAAGTTATGCCCACAACTGTTTCACATTTTTTATATGTCAGTATTTAAAGTCACTATTTAAATATATTAATTATTACGTATTAAATAGTCAGAAGACTAGGAATAAAAGTGCAATCTTCTTGGTGTACGTAAAATACATGTACCTACAATTTAAACAATCTCGGGTCCAACTTTATTATTATTATACACAAAATAATCCGTGACTACATTATCAAATTAATTTAATTTGGGTAATTATTTGCTTAATCTATCGTCAACCCAATATTTTACACAAATCAGATGAATCTATTTCAATGATCAAAATCAATATTTTCTTTACTGTGCTGTGAAATGAATTACCTATTATTGGCGTCAAAGAAGTTAAAGGTTTACACCCAGGTTTCTCTTGAAGGTGAAAGCGAGTTATTTGAAGACGGGTTACTGCAATACTGAATGCTATTTGATGAACTGCTGAATGCGATTCGATGCTTATATCAAGTCACGGTAGAGAGAATGCATTCTGACCTATGTGAAACCGAACCTTTAGAATGTAAACCCCCTAACAAGGAGGGGGCGGTGCTTCAATACAAAGCAAAACGGGGATTTACGCAACAATGCACTCTAGGAAACTAGGGTCCGTTAATGATTTAACTGGTTGAGTGGCTATTGGGGCGGGATTAGTTATTACAAAAGAGACAATAGACTATGTTGACAGGCCTAAGGAGAAAATGGCCCGTTAGCGCATTTACTTAAGTCCGACACAATCCTTCATTGCGCCTGTTAGTGTGCGAGAGCTCGGTAAATATGATCACGTTGTTAAAAGTTTGCACATGAAAGTTGGCTCGAATCGAAAAATGACTTTTTATCTGCGATGTCTATGTAACCAGGGTGGAAGATAGCAACGCTCTCTTGTGAGGGTGGGCGGACGGGCGGCCCTCATCCCCGTGCCACCCCGGCGCTCACACCTATGACAGGGAGAGCGCAAGGAGATGCAATTTGTCCACGTTTGTTTAGCAATATTGCGGAAGAGTTGCAGGGACAACCACAAGTGGCACAGGTGACAACTTTTGGCCGTCTGTGTGTCAGTGTCATCACCTAGGAGGTTTCTGCCGATCTTATTACTACTTACTTGGACATTATATACCCGCAGCCGGACCTTCTATCAGTGTCTACAACATGGGCAGGACGTTCTGCTTTCTTGGTGTCAGCTGGTGACGGTGCAGGAAGAGACTCGCTTGGATGTTTATTTACTAAATAATTTGATATAATTGATGAAGTTTTCATAAGCTGTGGTTTCCAATCGTACCGGAAATACGTATCTGTGTGGAGCGTAGCGGTCTGAAGTGACAAAGGATAATGCTACAAATTGACAGCTTGAGAAACGCTGTTAGTCACCAAGGTAAGCTTGTTACCATAAACATTCTGTGACAATTTACAAGTTAGTTAATTTTAAATGTTATTTTATGTTCAAACTAAAATTGGTAACCAGTAAAGACTTATCATTCTCGCTGGTAAAATCATCCAGAAAACATTTCTGAGTTACACCCAATTATTTATTATTAGTTTTAATAAATTCTAAAACTAAAGATTAACTATTACTTTTTATAGTAACGATTGCTAAACTTAATTTGCAAACACTGTGTATATGAAATCGTTAATACCATTGATACAACATTGTAATATCTAATCTCAAAACATGACAAATGGGAGAAAGGTACATCGAGTAAGTTTGATCCTGTAGTTGCCTGACTATTGGGTCCACTGACTGGTAGGTATGTTGGGTCCGGTATGTCGAGGGTTCTAGTATAAGTATACGCCAAGCCATATCTTTGATCTGCACAGTTTCTTCGGGCAAACCTCTTGAGTAACATGTTACTTCATAAGCACCATGTTACTTGTTTGTATGTACAGTGTTTCTACGTGTTTTTGTTGGTTATCTAGTAGACGACCGTCTGTCGCCCGCAAGTTCACGTTTGAGACGTTGATAAGGTAGCTGAAATAATATTGTGACACAAAGCTGATTTTCTGAGATATTATTCAAGCTCATATCTACTCTGTAGACCAATGTGTGTATTCCTATAACACTGTTAGAAAAACTGAGAATGGCAAAACCAACATTCTTTTCCATATTTTGGATAACATCTGGTAATAGTCTTCAGTAATCTAGTAACCAAAACCTATTTTCATAAACGCAAGATTTTGATGAATTTCGCACGCCAAAATGATAATACATTTGGTGGCATTGAGGTAGATCTATTATCAGTGGAAAACAACGTGTACAATCAATAATGATATACTATAGACAATGCTTACATATTAAAACATTACTACAAAATGATAGTTTGTACTTGAAAACCCCATCATCTTGTTTCTATACAATTATTTTGGTCGGTGCATCGTTAAAAAAATAGTTAAGGGCGAAAACGTATGTATCTAAAAGTTAGGTCGAGGCGAAATATATTAAATGTTTGAATTATATCTATATGGTAATAGAACACATGCTTTTTACAACTTCCTTTTCAAAAATGGATGTTATAACTGCATCTGTTTTACATTCAGGTTAATCATGTAAACTTATATGATTGTCGTATAGACTACATATATTTTTGTTGTATTCCAGGTATCCCTTCCCATCAGAGTATTGACTCGTCCGACTCCAGCGGGTCCTGTGTATCATCCCCGGGCAGCGTCGCGTACCACTCCCTACCCCCCGCGCCCCTCCACCCCGGGGACACGCGCAGCAATGTCATGATGACCTGGACCCAGGGTGGGGTCTCTTACCCCCCACAGGAAGTGCACTCAGAGGACGATGACGGTGAGTTTGCCAGTACTCAATAGGTTGGATTGAGAGATTTATATTATAAAACAATTTTACAAACAGATTTACTTTATGAAACAAAATAAAACCTACCATCAAAATACAATACACAAAATATTAATAACAAACACTTAAAGGCATTTATCAAATTTATCATGTCAAACGTATATTAATTGAAACTATGTACATTTTATTTATCTAGACACGTAGGCCTGGTGAAGCTACATAGTCATATATTCTGCATATCTCACTGGATTTCAATAGTTCCATATTGTGAATATGGAACTATATTTTCGTAATTTTCAAAATCACGACATAAAAACGGTAAAATAAAATAATGAAAATATTGAAAACCAGTGGCCATACATTAGCCATACTTTCAATATATTATATTGTCCATGTATCAGATTCAATTTAAACTTACGATAATAAACATAATACAGCATATTCGCACCACCACTTGTGCATTTTTATGAAGTTGAGAACAGGATCATCAAAAACGTACAATAATCAATATATCATATCATTAGAAAATATATGTCCGATGTATATAGTATTCATTTGACTGAATACTAATACTATTAGTTATTTGATCAGTGATATTATGGCCCTATCAATGGAGAAGATACCAAACACAGATGGTGTAATATATTAATTAAAGTAATTATCCCAGCTATGCCAGTCACCCAGGTTACTGGTCTCAGAAACAGAGAACGTCTCTGACCACAGCAGACGCAATGTCCCGCTGACCAGAGCGTATCTAGATCTGACCACTACCCGTAGCCGATACCCCCTGTAAAAAGGAGCCGGGCAGGGGTTATAGGGGCAATTAGACGCCCCTAGGGGGGCCGGAGCCACACAAATAGCAAACAGTAGGTGGGAAGGTAATTAAAAGAGAACTTGTCCGATGAAAGCATTTTGCTATTGTTAAGAAAAAAGTGAAAAACTCCCCACACCACGAGAAACTGACTTTAGGAATAGTTAAATGATAATACTAAAGTGAAGTGAAGTAGGTAATTAATGAAACAGTCCCAACGGAAATTCACACGAGTGATGGATTGTTGGTAATTCCTATAATTTATATTTGTCCCAGAAAATAAAAATGTCAAATAATATAAATGGGAATTCTGTTATAGATGAAATGTGCAAAGTTTGACATTGATGAATGACATGCATGTATACATGGTTTATCAATATCATTAGTTCAGAATACTCTGCAACTGTTGTCAATTGATCTAAATATGTTTTTCATGCATTCAATCTTAGTTTATTTATTATGTGTACATACAATGCAAACCTATCATTTACTGTTCCTCCGATATGCATGCTAATTTCTACATCTGTTATAGTATGTAATTCGTGTATATTTTATACTTTGTTACACACATGTCGGTCTGTACATGTGGGTGGCAGGCATTGCGCCCCAGTCATTTCGCCCAATCGGTATCAGATTGCATTTAAATTTGACTTTGAAGTTCTTGTCATTTTTTTACAAAGCTACCTATGCTGCTCTAACCTATTCACTGAATACCTTAAGTGACACCTTATATTCTGTCTAAAATGTTTCTATTTTCCTCTTACTACTCCTAAGTAATAAACGTAAGAAGTGCGTAACAAGTACCCAAAAATGTAATGTCCGCAACGTTTTTTCTGTAATGTCCGCAACGCACATTTTTATTTCTAAAATCTAAACAATTAACATATATAGATTTGTTTATAGCAGTTTAAAATAGTTATCATCACCACGTTTGAAAAGTACCATTATTTCTGTGTCAAGTTTTTAACTACACAGGAAATTAGATGACTAAAACATGTGGTTTTTTTTATGTAATGTCCGCAACATTTTTGGGTACTTGTTTAAATCAAAGTAATTTTACTATATTTTTAGACTGCTTATAATTAGGAATGAAACTTTACATAACATTTGTCAGTAATTAGGAATGAAACTTTACATAACTTTTTTTAAAGTAGACTTTGCAGGAAAAAATAAATATATTTTTTATATTATTATGTTTTCATGTTTGTGTGTAATGTCTGCAATGCAGCAGACATTACACAAACATGAAAACATAATAATATATAAAAAATGAATGATGGGTATTTTTATTTCTTTTTTTTAGTTTTTCAGAAGATATTGAGCTCTGAATAACTTATTTTCACATTTAATGCCATTACATGTTTTGAAATATTTGTTAAAAAAATAAACAAAATCACTTACATTCAGTTGACTATACCCAGAAATAACTACTTGAAATATGTACCTGACTAATAAAACATAAAAGAGAAGGATATTGACTAAAAAAAACTCTCAGATTCAACATATTATGCTTTTCTAATTGTGATTTTCATTATAATTATTGTCATCATTACATGTTTTTCATAATTCTTGGGCCGATAAAGCTTATTATTGCTGCCACAGGTTCTTATTAATAACATGCTCCAAACTTAGTACACTGTAATTTGTCATACATTATCATTGGCATCACATGTAATGTCCGTAACGTAATGTCCGCACAACTTTTATCGTTGTATTTCCTGACAATTAAAAGAGTCCCAGGTCGTTCTTTTAATGATGTATCAAAGTTATTAACTTCAAAATTACTTATTTCAAAGAGTTTCAAACACCACGACCCCTTACAGTGGGTGCGGTCAATATTCAGAAAATCACACATATTTCAAACACTTCAATGTATCAGCTTCATACTATATAGTACAAGTTTCACTAAACATTTTTGGATTTGAACATTGTCACTTTTTCAATGTCTCATGTAGAATTGCTCACATGACGATGAATCTGATTAAATACTATATAATATTGTACTCTTTCAACTGCTGAAACTCGTAATGACTTGGGGCGAAAAGTATAAGCCCGAAATGATATACGTCCACATAATAAATAATAATATAATGTAATACTAGTAATAGTAATAGTAGTAATAATAATAATAGAATAATAATAATAACAATAATAATAATAATAATAATAAACGATACGAAGATATGAAATAATGATAAATATTTGATTAATAATACGATGACGCCATGTAAACTATTACTGGATTTTGAATAAATCAAATAGCAGCCTCAGGCAGTGTATATCTATAGCAAGTAATTAATTTGGATTAAGTAAGCATGCTAGATACATAAGTTCAGCTGACGATAATGGGTTGTAAATTGCAATGCAGTGTGATGGGCTGTCGTGCAGTGGCACGTGACAGGTGCCTGATTACAATACTGCCCATCAGCTGATTGACGTCTACACATGACAAGGGACCAATTGTGTTATTTACAACTATATTTACAAGTATTATCATAATATAAGACATTGTAGATTTGTGTGATTGAACAATCAGAGTCAATCTGGCCGCGAAAATTAAATTCGTAAAATATCCTTGGATTTCATGCTCAATGCAACCGAGTGTCCTCTACTGTATCTATTTTAGCTTGAGCATGAAATCGTACTAAACAATTTTCGTAAAGTCGGGGCCTAATTGGCATTATCCACTATTTAATGTGGGTTCAAATGTTTTGTACATTTCTCCAACATTACCTACTATTACTACTATACTGTAGTATTAGACAATGTACTATACTCCACATTAACTACTTGTATTTGTCAATGTGGGTTGGTGCATTTTCTGCTAACAGAGTAGGCCTACTCATACGTATTTCAACGGAGACGAGTTGGAGGGTTACCGCTGTTAGTAGAACATATAGGGTTGATGTCAGTGCCATAGACCATTGCATAATGTTGAATACACTATGTACACGAGAGTCGACATGAAGAAACACTGTATACGTACTGTACACGTCCATACACACAATACAATGTAATCTAGACATACTAACATGTCTGAAAGTATACTTGCTAAATGATAGCAATACATGTACTATACGTCCCAGGGAGTTGAGAAGGAAAACATGAATGAACATTGATCCATTGGCGGATGTAATAATTATAGCGATTTGAGCACGCTTATACCGACCGTACACTGGAGATTCTCGTCGGGGACCGGTCGCCGATTTTGCGTCGGCCGACGGAAATCCCCAGTGTGCGGTGGATAGCGACTGCGATTTTTAGTCTCGCCGACCGATCTCACAATATCTAGCATGAATTGATATTCGTCGGCGACGAATAAAATTAGATACAAATCGGCGCCCGATCTCCTACCCACCGCACACTATACGATCGAAACCCGACGCAAATCGGCGACCGG
>JAUTBX010118770.1:0-21895 GCA_032361465.1 Lepetodrilus tevnianus | reverse complement strand
AAGGTGATAGTGCAGTGGTTTCAATAGGCAAATAATTTAGGTGTTCGAACTATTAGAGTGTCCGAATAATTAGAGTAGTTACGGTATAATACATTTTAGTTCCATTATCTATTATTTTCTATCTGTGCATGAGTTTTGTCTAAACTACATCTGTAACCTTGCACCTCATTGCCACATTGTGGTGTTTTGTGTATTCATCTACATGTTACCATGTACTATTTTGTAGTAGAATTCTGAATAACATGTTTTACAAGGATGTCGGTCATAATTCACAATACATAGGTAGCGTTTAGCAACTATTCCTTGTTTTGATTTGTATTTGGATTACTCTGCACTATGGGGCGAGTGGTAGCGCAGTGGCAGAACTTCCTAGCCAAAGGTCCCGAGTTCAAATCCCGCTTCAAGACCTGTCATTAATGTTTGCGAAATTAGCATTGCTTAGGATGCACTGTCTATAAAGTGGCAATGCAGATATCATCCTTGGTCTTGGCAGTACTAGACGGTGCTAACAGGTTTACTGCAACATTCAGTACTACAAATGTTGCAGGTTTTTAAACTTTTTATCGACGAGGAATCCATTGATGCGCTTTAAAAAATATTAATTCCATGTTGTGTGCAGGATATATCTATGGAGCTGCTGAGGTTGTTAATTTTATGATGCATTTTATTAGAACAGAATTTTGCGGCATATCCATGATTCATCATTAATTTAACTTAATATGTCAAATGTCAAAGTTGTATCCATGGGTGACTTTACTCAAGCCCATTAAAAAGAAAACAGTTGAATTATTTTTACTGGAAATACTTGCCTGGTTTTGCCTAACTGTGTTGATAAGTTTTTTTCACAGCTGTTTAGCCAGATACATGTAAATATGCCAGCTAGCCACTCGTATGAATAGTTATAAATAATCTGAGACCTTTTACTACATAGAATACCTATAGAAATATGTATTAGTATTATGAGTAATGACAGTTACATATTTGTTGGTATTCAAGTGAAAATAATATTGTATGATTATGATATTAATATTACAGTATATGAAATTCTATTCAGTCTGAAAATAATACAGAATTGCTTATAGTGAGGCATCAATATGTAACTATGAAAACCAAAAAGGACCAGTTCATATCTAGTACTGATTGACATTGACAATGTATGGAATTATTACTAGTTGATCATTCTTTCATTACAATATTTGTGTGGAATGACTCAAGTGCTGGTAATATTTTATGCATTGACCTGTCTAATTAAACAATAAATAAACACTTCTATATATTATACAGCAAACTGATATAATTGATAATAATGCCAGTTTATAGTTCTTTAAACATTTACTTGAATCAACGAATATTTTGTTAACCCAATTCCATCCTTTCTCCTAAATGACTCGACCGTCACTGAAAGGTGGTTGAAAAGCTAAAACATACAAAGAACCATAACCACTTTGACTTTAAATAAGACAGGTACATATGTACATACACATTCAACACTTACTTCATCCAAACGATAGACAAACCATCTGACCATGTCAAGTGTTTTTAAAGCTCTAAGGTATTATTGATAGCCGATGGGTCAGCACTGAGAGATGTAAAGAGTCGTGCGTGTTGTGTCCCCCTGTTTCTCGAGTCTCTCTCACTCTCACACAGGCCGCTGTCCTTTGCACTCTCTTTGTCTGCTTGCCCCCCAACTCCGTCCCAGGGTCCACACGCTCACGTCAATTACTGCTACCCCCCGACGCACGGTCCGCGGAACGGGGGTCGGCAAATTGAGGCACGTGCCGGGCCAAAAGATTAATACACTCGAGGGACGGCAGGGGATTAATAACACAGGGGAAAACATGGGTTTTGAAATAACATACAAGAGTGGGCTAGTCTCTGCTTTGGATGCGGTATTGTCGGAGAGGACTTCACGGCTCGGGAAATGTTGTTGACGTTTGTAATTGAAGGTGTTTTGAGCTGATAAATATTTCCAAAATTAATGTGAGAAAGAAGGGAGGCTTTTTATGAGGTTCATGTATATTATGAGACGTTGCTTGAATTCTCAGCTGTTTGGTGGAAATAATGAAGAAAATTATTGGCAGTGATAGTTTAATATTTTTTTCTTATTTTACAGAAAAGGTTCCAGTGTAAATTTATAACAATGAAATTTATATTATTATAATTTTTTTTTACGGTAATATACCTGGGGGAGGGACCTATTTTCAAAATATTTAAAATTGATAAAAATACATAAAATTCCTGTTAATTGATAATATTTTTAAAACTTAAAAACCTTCATATATTCTCTGTGTTTGTTAGACACAGTATAGTCCTAACAAGTTGGAAGTCAAATTTACAAAGGTGTTTAATGTGAGCAAAATAATTATAGCAATGCTCTTTCTGTGTACATGTGTCTATTCTCTCTTACCTTCAAAACTTACTAGAACAACAAATATTTACGAAAAACATGAATTTCTAGTAGCCCTTATGATACCTTTAGCATTGGGAGAAATAGCCAGGGCCAGTGGGCTAGTGTTAATTTTTATCACTGAGTAACTCTTTCACACTTTTTATCACTGAGTAACTATTTCTCACTGATTAATTATGGGAAATTGATCATTCGTGCCATGTTTTGTTTCCTTGTAAGTTTCTAACTCTGCTACTAATACGATGATGAGACGTTGATGAATTGTGGGGAAAAGGACCCACACGCGTGTCAATGTGACATGGAGTCGGGGAGTCAGGAATCACAGAGTCAGGGAGCGTGACTGGACAATGATTAATGACTTAAAACCACAGTGATTTGCGTGTGACCGTACACTGTTATTACACATGTTGGTGTCCACACCCTGCCTTGTGATCAGACCGAACCCTGTTGACATCAGACGGAACCCAGTCGTCATCGCAAGGAATCCAGTTTGACGTTATGCCACGGACATCGGTAGGGGTCTGAGGAATGGTCAAATGAGGAAAGCGATTTCAGTCAGGATATAGACAGATTTGACAGTTTAAATTATTGATTATTAACACCATCATCTCGTATTTTGTAATTTAGAAGTGCACGTTTCGGACCGACATCTGCCAGAAGTTTGAATATTATTGACTACATCATTAATAGAAAAAAACTTCATGTGGTGTTGATGATATTGATATATGCAAATTAGGAAGCATCCATAGTTCGTGAATAGTCTATTATGAGGCTCAGTATATGTCACTGCTTGGACATATTGGATACATGAGAGAAGAGACATCTTGATAATAATTACAATCCGATGTTAAATTGTCCAGAACGTAAAAATCAGAATCAAAAGAATCCAAATTACTCCACTTTCTTTTTTAATAAAAAATGTTTGAATGACACTCGAAATTGGGAATCTCTGTTTTCTAAGATCATGTTCACCATGTTCACTCTGGTCTCCTGTCGTGACTCTGTAGGGGTGCCATTTCGCCCAACAACAAACAGAACGAGAGAAATCGGAAGAGCCTCTCTCTCTATCAATCCCGGCAGTGATTATACAAGCGATGTCACTTCCCAGGTGATGTTCCCAAGCTTGAAAACCCTCAGAGATTTTCTATGATCACTCGTGGTCTCAAGTAGGGACGTGCAAAGCCAGAGTCCACCTGTAATGCCGGGCCGAGATCCCACAATCAGTCTCGGGGCTCTCCGGTTCGGTGTTCACTGACACAATGCAACATTAGGTGGTAAATAACTGTTACAGGCAATCTCCTGCTGGCTATGGGGTAAAGCACCGTGAAGAGGTCGGCAATGGGAGACTATTTCCCTGGGAAGAAAGAGCTGGTCCTTAATAAAACACTGCCGCTTCTCAGATAGGCTAATTGTTTCTGGCAAATCACCGAAAGTTGATTCCGGATAATTTAGGGCCAGAGCTTCAGGCTCATAGTTCAACAATTTCCGAATTATTTTTTTTCGCTAATGATATTGAACAATTTCCCAAAGTCATTTACACTCCAGAAAATAGTTCAATGGCGAGCAAAGCCTGTGGGGAGAGTTTAGATGTTTGTTAAAAACTGAAACACAATGTTTGTCATATAGGTAGACTTCCAATATAAGTGAATTCTAGTCTAATATGACTAATATATATCACTCAAAATTTACTAGGGATCAGGGTGGTATTATATTATATTAT
This sequence comes from Lepetodrilus tevnianus, assembly GCA_032361465.1. Classification (NCBI taxonomy): domain Eukaryota; kingdom Metazoa; phylum Mollusca; class Gastropoda; order Lepetellida; family Lepetodrilidae; genus Lepetodrilus; species Lepetodrilus tevnianus. The sequence continues at coordinate 17,768 of JAUTBX010118770.1, read as the reverse complement.
ATTTCAATATGGGGGTCATTGAATAATCTTTCCTACAAAAATAGTACTAACCTTAGCAAATTTTGAGTAGTATAGAAATGTGGATATGAAAGTATTTGTAATAATGTAGATATATAGTTAAACACTAACAATAATAATGAACAATATTAATGAATAAATTGTAATTTTCTAGGTTGATAATTTCAAGTAAATGCTGATATCCTGATTTGATTAATGTATGTAATTAATTAAATACAAATAGAAAATATTTAATAAAACAGTTGACAAATATTTACAATTACCCAAGTAATATTTATTATTATTCAAGACTTGAAGTGTGTCCCATCTGCTTTTCCACTGATATTTGATTTCCCCCCATTTCATTCCTGTATTTGTATCTCGACGGTTGAATTGTCGATAACAATAACAATTAAACGTTGACAAGTCGACGAAAGGACTAAAAACATAAATATTACTAAAAGTAATACTAGAAGTGGAGTATCCGTAATTCTTTAAGACCAGTGAAGCCTTTTAACATCTGATCAGTACTCGTCAAGTTTCCTACTTGAACGCCAAGGTTATAAATATTGATTCGCCATCAACTTGGGGTGTTATTTAGGTTTCGCCACATTTCCACCCGTAACTCCCTAGTGTACCGAAGATGTGTGCGCTTTTGTCCTCGGGTGAGCGGCTACTTGTAACACTGGACCCAACGGCCTTCTGGGACACGATTCCCGACAGGTTTGTGGTCGTGTGGAGTATGTTATTATTAGTAGAATTACCCTGGATTACGAAGACCCTCGATACTTTTTTAGTCAGTGATAATAAGGGCCGGAGTCATGGTGGCCGAAGATTATGTTTGGTCCAATAACATTGGTTTATTTGGAGAGGGCATAGATTTGTGCTGGAGTCGCTTTGGCAGGGTTCTATAATCAATATCACGAGTGCCTTTGTGCTTTGACTTATTTAAGAGATAAGGTTCCATTGATGCATTACCAAGCTATAGCTGCGTTTCTTGATCCAGTGTAGCGAAAAGAGGAAATACCCTAATTCTTTTGTCGATCTGGACCAGTAGGGCCCAATTCTGTCCAAATTGTTTCGCGATCCCAGTAGACCAGCGCGACGAGGGTCGTGATTTCGTGGTGGTAGGGCGGGCGGGGCACGTGGTTCGGGCAGATGGTATGATGGCCCACTGATGACCACAGCGGTCTTTCTCTCGTACTCGTAATTTCATTGCTACCAATTTCGTTATCAATCAAGGGGTGGCTGAGGTCAAATAAATCATCGTATTTGGCCCCCTCTCCCTGACTTCTCTCATCTTAAACAAAAATGAAATAATAAAATGTTGCCTTGTGGACCAGACTAAGATATGGGTCGTGCAACCCTGTTTTCGGTTCAGCGATTATTGAGATAACATTCGTGAGACAATCCTTCATGCATGGCCGATTCATTATGGAATTATGACATTTTGGGGTAATTATCCTTTTTTGTCCTAATTCGGAAGTATGATTGATGCAGTCTTATATATGAGACAGACTTTTATCACATTATTTAATTTGCAAATTTCACACACATATTTTGGTTGCTAGGTGCCATGTGGAGATGCTAGGTTCATTATCACGCATTTTTAATTTTAACCACGTCAACTCGTATTTCCCCACCTCAAAGCTTAAGCTATATTTGAACCAATGTATACGGTATGTGCGGTTTCCCCCACTGTGAATTAATCACTCTTGAGAAAAGTGTTATCGGTAATGTAGTGGTGAGAACAACTTCCGGTACGACGACTGTACTCGCTCTGGACTACGATGCCGACATGTAAGATTTCTGATGTACCAGAGTTTTACCAGTTGTTTGTACTGTCTGTCCGTCAGTACCAGCTGGTACTTGCAGGTTTACTGCAACATTCATTGCTACTGATATAGGGTTTTCTCCTGCCCTAAACTGACAAGCCATGATACTAGTGGTATGTGAAATAATCTTTAAGGCGGTTCTAAACTCCAATTTAAAGATTAATAAACTTTGCATAGGCCCATACCCTATACTCTCTATTAATGATTAATACAGTCTTATATGCCATGTGCATATGATAAGTAGCAGGGGGGGATTATTTTACACCAACTCTTCACCACAATCACCATATTCATATTCACTCCATATTCACTCACTCACACCACAATCGCCAACATCACCACAATTATTTTATATTAAATCCTTTGCCACCCCCAACCCCTACCCCAACCCCATGGAACCTCCACCACCACCACCCCCACAGAACCGCCACCTCCACGGATCCTGATGTCCCCTGTCCTCACATTATAGCACGATGAGGTCAGTGGGAAGTGAACAGTCTGGTCAGCGGTGGCCTGAGGGTCAGGGTGGGTCACTGTCTCCACCGCCCCCCACCCCGCCCATTCACAGCTGTGTAAGCAGAGGACCCCACTGATGGAGCTAATAATATTGTAGAAGATGTCCACAAGATCTTTCCAGGTCAATTGGGGGCGGGAGGGGACGTCGCCAGGATATTGTTGTGGTGTTAACGATACCAGGAGATATCAAAAGTATCAATGGGGTGGAATATATTAGTCATACTTTCAAAGATAGCAACGGTGGTGTATATATTTAGAATCTTGAAAGCGGTTCTTAGCTCCAATTATCATGTTATAGATCTATTTATATATATATTTATATATATATTTATATTAACTTGGGTTAATAAATAACTTATATTTATATAATATTTATATATATTAGTTCATTGATCTCTGCGATCATTCTTATAATATAAATATTAGTTTTTGTCTATGTTTCGGGAGGAAAGTCTCACTTCCTGAGGAAATATTTATATATTTCTGAATCTCGGCTCTATTTTCAAGTAGAGTAGTCGTGGTAAATATAACACCTTGCATTGAACCTTTTTCATGCTGCAGGCGACTGGAGATGCCTGAATGGACCCAAGTTAATTTTGATTTAATTGCTTTCTGGAATTATTGAGTTGAGAGAGGTCAGATAACTCATTGACCGTGACGAAGCCCTGGTCACCGGTGCGTACCGGTGCGTGCGTCTCATTGGCTTGATTAGTAAACATTGCATCTGTTGACAGGGGTGGAATCACACAGAGTTGAAATTTTGCCTGAAGGCTTGGTTTCTTTTCTGGGCCGTAGAAAATTTGCTTACCGGGTATGAGGAAATAGGAGCTATGGTATATTGTGTACTTTATTATAAAACATAATTTATGTAGGTTCAACCCTCACCATAGTGGCTGTTTTGGTTGGATGTTCCCCAGGGAGTTGAGAGGATAAAATTAATGCACATTCACCAGGGTAAATAATAATGTATCATTTAGAGTTTTGAGCATCCATTGGCATGGAGTCATTGGCTTTGTAATTGGATTTAATAATGATTATTATTATTTATATTTATTTTTATTATTATTTATTAAAACCATTGATAGTCCACAAAGTGGCATTCAATATCAAAAGTATGTTCTTTTTGGTACAAGACAATATACAGTAAAATAGAAATTTTGAGGTTTGAATTCTATTGTATCATGAGGAATTAATTCTATTGTATCATCAAATTATGTTTCAAGTTAAGACATGAAGTCTAATATGGGTATAATCATATTACCTTCTAGGCGAAAAATCATTGAGATGTTCGTAAGTGATAATCCCTTAATTACTTAATGTCTTGTTTTATAATGAGATTACTATTTGTTATTCTCGAAATTAAATTTGCAATTTATTTGAATGATATGATACCCAAATTATCAGAGGCTAAGTAGTATTTAGGCCACAGCACTGACATAGCTTGTGGGGGACAGGGTTGAAAGGGAAGGTAGGGGTTGAATGGATGTGTGATTTCTTTTTGGGGGCGTGGAAATATTTGTCCATGATATGCCCATTATATAGATCCACCTCGTCCCACCCACCCATCTTCGAGTCGAATCTACCCCCACGAGTTCCCTGGGTATTGGGTCCATCTGGACTTGTCTATGGGAGTGGGGGATCTATGCTTTCTCCCTCTGTGGCCGGCCGACTGGTGTGACGTTCACTAATTATGACACCCTCCACCCTGCCACAAAACACGATCAGTCAAGCTCGCAGTTTTCTGCAATCGCCGAGCGGAATTGAAATCGGTTATCGGAGGACATGCTGAGGGGAGGGGGGAGAGGGAGAGAGACCACGAAAACCGCAAAAACGTTTGTTTGTTCCCCCCTCCACTGCTCTCTAGACCTATACAGATGATCGGATGAAAAAGGGGGATTTGAACAAGTGTGCCCCCCTAATGCATTTGTGACAGACTACAGCATGGCAGTGAGTCACGGCAATCAGTGGGTTACACCACAGCAAACCACAGCACACTGCGCCACTACACTACGGCAGTACTCATTAGAATATCTCAGCGCATTGCTGCCTATATGAAAGCATTCTACGAAGGCCAAGCCATCTCACTCTCTCGATCTCGCTCTTATCCTTAGCCTGGTTTCCTTCCGTGGCTATTATTCAGATTAAATTAAAGACAGACGTGTAAAATTGATTTAATGACCTGGCACAGTGAGAGGGGGGACACTAGAGGCCAGGCGTGATGTAACGTTTTGTCAACAGACCTGGAGGGGAGAATACTCGCATAGCAAAACCGAGGGGACATTTACAAAGGGGGCTTCATACATGAACGAATCGCTTTGGAGAAGTGTAAATTTGGGAAGAGATAAAATTGCTAACCTTCGACATTTGAGAGCGCGTACATATTATTGCCGATGTTTATCACGCAGCAAACTATTGTGTATGTTTTTACACACCAGTTAAGCCCAAAGTCTTGGCTCGAATAAAATCGATTAAAATTATTAATAGGCTATAGTGGGAAGTTAGGTTTGAGGATTAAGAAAGTTCATTGGTAGACACTTTGGGTGGGTTTTAACCTCATTTTTAGGAATTACAAAGATGAATTTATACTATTAAAATAACTTAATATGAAAATAGCAATTAAAAAAACAACAGATTTCTTTTTTAAGCAGTCATAAATTTACAGTTAATTAAAACTGAAAACTAATTTTAAAATATTTATCATTACCCTAATTTCAGTTAAACATTGTAGAAATAATAAAACGTAAAAATAAAAATAAATCTTTTTGAAGATTACATATTTCTGAGGGCTATTTCTTTTCAGGTCATGATATATATTAATATTTTTTTTGATTTTTTTTTGTCGGCTACTACATTAATAGGCAACAATGCTAACTTTGAATCGAGAATTCTTCTGATGTCGTGTTTACAGTGTTTTTATTTCACGTTATTTCTATGTGTGGGTTGATTGAAGCTTTTGTGAAGAGAGAGGCCATTGCCAATAGACCATTGTCACTGCAGGCCCATATACTCTCCGGGTTTCGTGTTCCTCTCGCCATCCTCTCAATCCGCTGGTAGCTAGTGCGGTCTGTAGAGAAAGGAATCATTAACTTAAGGGAACATTACACTGGTTCTTCCGTGTTTTCTTTAGTCGACATTAATTTTTATGATGTTTGCTGCACAACAGTAATAATCATCATTGTACTCTCCACAAAGAATTCCGATTCATATTTTTTTCCAATTCATCTCCGCTGCTTTTCATTCTATTTTTTTAAAGGTTTTTTGTTTTGTTTGTTGGTTGCATACACAATAAGGCATCAGAGCCTGTGTTAAAGAGACTACGACTGAAAGGCCGAAAGTAGTGTTGGGAGAAACTTGACACTAGCTGCTCAGAAGAACTACTAGGGTGTGGTAGCCATTCTCTACCCTCTCGTCGGGGAGTGGGCTTTACGGTTTACGGAGCGGCTATTGTCGGGGCTAGAATGACCCCTAATTACGAATCGACTTAATCAGAGTTGGCCAGTGTCATCGCGCCCGGGCGTCGTCAATAGCCGAGTGTTGAGCATGTGAGATTAGTGAGGGCTCAGGCCGGGGTAGTTTACGATCATGTAAGTTTTGTGCCAATATTAAACACGAAGATCCTTTACAAATGAGATTTTAAGCTGCCGTGTTAGGAGGGTGGGTGGGGAAGTTAACGAAGGAAATGGGGCTGAGGTCCTGGAACCATACACCTGCTCTGAGTTTGAAGAGAATGGGGAAATATTGCGTTCTCAGTAAAGCTTGATCAATCTTACAACACTGTTGTCACATTTTCACTTTAATTATAGTTCGAGTTACCCACCCTTTTGAACTCTCTAGTCATGTGAGATTAAATAGCATTATGTGGATAAAATCATATCTCAAAATTAACATATAGGGCAGGGCTATTCGCTTGAAAAGCTTCATTGATTTCGGAATTTTTTATTTGACAAATTTTTGATCTAATATTTCAAATCTGCCCTCTATTGAAACAGCATACTTTTTATTTTATCTACGAGATCTAATGTGAAATTTTGATTTCTTTCCCCGAGCTCATTAATAGCTACAGCTTATCTTATGATCTTAAAGAGTCAGTCAATGTATAGCTGCATAAAAAATGATTGTGTTGATCTTTTTGATTAGTAATATAATATCTGAATTAATATTAATAACTGCAGTTGGCAATGTATAAAGAGTACAGTCAAAATATGGACAGATTAAACTCGAGTCATTTTCAAAACTAATAATCATAATGCAAATTATTTTTTTGCCCTTTCATAAAATAAAGACACAATGATGTTATCAGATAAGAATTTTGGCAGATTTTTTATTTAATTTATTTTTTATTTTTTAAAAGCCACCTGTGTTTATGATTCAATAAGTTGATGCAATGAATTTTAAATGATGGTTGACAACTTGTCACCTGCAAGGACGTTTGATGTCTATCTTGATGATAATCAATCAGGTATGCTAAACAATAATTGACAGACATTGTTTTATGGTTACCATTAGAGAGGATAGGATAGAGAAGAAGGAAGGAAGCAGAGATGGAGAGCACAATAAGGGAGAGTGAGAGGGAGGGAGATAAAGTGGGGAAGAAACAATAAAATAATGTGGGAAGAAGGAAGCAGTGATATGGAGAGAGCGAGAAAAATATGGCTAGGAAGAGGGAGGGAGAGAGAGAATGGAAGAGTGAGGAGAGTAAAGAGGGGAAGAAACAAGGGGAGGAGGGAGGAAGAAAGGATGGAGAGAGAAGATAAAGCAAGGGGACGACACTCATTGACTTGTCATAGTTCAACGACTCCCATCATCGCGGCTGGTGCCGACGAGAACTATAGGCCAGAAAACAAGAACACCCTTTTCATCTCGATTCTCCCCGAGTTGGCTTTGCAATAACTAGAGCATTGTTGGCCACGTGCGTGCCAATCATATACTCCTCTTACTGCAGGCAAAATCTTGACGTCGCTTGTCCCATGCTTCCTCGTCTCGTCAGAGACACCTCGTCCCAAAGCAGGGGTCGGGGTCGAGAGTGAAAATGTCCCCTGAAATTTCACCGTCGGCCCCTGACGTGAGTATGTTATAAGTATGATGAATGACCTCCAAGCTGGTTGAAGTGATGCTCTGCCACAACACAGGGGGGGGGGGGTGTTTGCTGATGTGCTGCTGCGGTACGTTTCATCTCTGGGTCCGTGTAGTGTAGTTCTGCCGCTATTGTCTGGAACCGTCTGTAGGCTTTGATTAAATGCCTGTTCTAACTGTAAAGAGACGACTCTCGCCAATGTACCTGCACCCAACCAGGCCGTGATTTATAACCTGGCAAACAAAACATGTGATGCGGAGAGGTGGTCTAATTTCACCGTAATCTGAACGCAACATGTTTTAATGCCGTTTTACTTTTCAATGTGTGTCCACTGTTCCGTGACATGGAGGGGAAAAATGTGTTCGGAATTTTGTTAAGTTTTGTTTTTCTTCGGCATTAATAATTACGTTATGCACCTGAGCGTGATGCTTTGACAACGCTGTCGTGATCGCCATCACATGGTGGATGACCTTGCAGAGTTATGGTTCCTGATTACACGATAACCTTGTGTGTCTTCACGTGACTCCAAGTACCCCCCTTGAACTGTTATCTCGATTGGCTGCTTCCACAATTAAAAAAAAAACAGAATTCGAGCGGCCACTCACAATAAGATCTTTCAGATTTTGCTAAAGTGTATGTTAAAGGTTATGAAAATGGGGTGAGCTTATTTTTCTGGTGAAAAGTGATTAAAATTTTGAATTATTACTGTCTTTTAGGTAAAAGCCCAGATACAAGTATGAATCACAAATATTTTAATTCATTTAATGACTATTTTTTATGACTATTTTTTTCATTAAAGTACTGATTATTTTCTATAGGGTCCATTAAGACACTTTCTGTTGTCACACTACAAGTCGTTGTTTGATAATGCGGAAAATATCTCCTATTACGTAAATGTATAAATTCTAATTATGTTCCTCACATCTAATCATAAAATCTGAAAAACAATTTCATGCTATTATGATTTGGGAAAGTTTGAATGGTAATATTTTTATCGCAGAGTGGAATACAGATACTGTAACTTTAAAAACAGTATTTGATATTGGTACTGCAGGTTTTGTGAATCCGATTTTCTAACTCTTCTTAAAGCGGTAGTGCAAGTCTTGTAAGATATAAATGACAGTTTTCGCTGTGCCTTCTGTGTAGTCAAATGCACAACTGTTACAAAGACACTCAAAATCCCCTCGCTATAACGCAATTCCGGGATGCGTCATCACATCGTCCATGGCAACCAAATACATGTGTGATGCGATAATTCACAGGTGGACACTACGGAAGTCTATATCTCGAGATAGACGGATACATTTAAAGTTTAGAAAGTTTCAGATGAGAAGTTAATTTTTTATAATGAGGTGCCGGAACCTGCTTATTTTCAATGGTGTGCATCTCCCACATGTGCAGACGGGGTAGTGCAAGGTGTGCACGCGGAATTCCACAGCTGCATTGCTTTGTATCTCCCACACGTTCTTATTTCTGAATCATATCTGGATCAAATCAAATTTGAGGTGTGAAGTCTAATTGTATTTGGGAGATGAAATCTGTTGTGTCTGAAGATTTAAACTGAGATTTAAATATCTCCCAGGGGGCATAGAAACTGGTACCTGAAATGATGAAAGCTTGGGTGTAAAATTGGTTGAAATCCTGTCTTGGGTTACAAGGGGGAAAGATGGGGGTTTGGGGTGGGGGCAAAATAAAGAATATGTGTTGGATTACAAACTGAATGTCTGAGTTCAAACCCAGTCTTGGGCATAGTACTATTACTTTTTTGTCTGAGACATTTTAATTTGATGTCTGTGGCTCTTCCTCCCCCATTAAGCAGATTATGTCATATGACACATCATTATTAATATTTTGATTTTTCACTACAAAATAAACCATGCAAATAGTATAGAATGAAACAACACCATTCATTGCATATAAAACTATTTAGTTTTGGTTATTGCAAAGTGTTAACTGACAATTTGCAATATCTATACAAAAATAAATTTAAAAAAAATGATATAAGGCAAAGAATCTTGGAAGTGGCTCTACATCCCAATTTAAAATAATAATTTTAAAATGTAATTTGAACTTTCATACTCTCTTCAACATTATCCAACAGATTCAGCCAGTGATTAATTTCCCCCTAATCAGCTTACACAAGTTGCACAGACCCTTAGATTATTAGTACACACAGTGACGCAAGTTGCACAGATCCTCAGATCATAAGCACACTTTGTGACACACAAGATGCACAGACCCTCAGATTATAAACACACAAGTCGCACAGAGTGGCAGATTACCAGCACAAAGTGACACAGGTTTAACAGACCCTTGAGTTTTAGTTTCCGTCCACTGGCTACAAACACAGCACCTGTGGTTGTAAACAAGCCGGCATTCTTCATTCAAGTCCCGCTGATTGTACCCCAGCTACCAGTGAACTTTCGCCATACCATTAAGTACATGTTTGTTTAAATTCATAATGACTAGTCAAATATGTCCTGAATTGGGGTGTCGCCCGCAATTCAATGCCCTCGTACAGATATGCTCGAGCGGCCAAACTCCTCGTCGCAACATGTAGCACGTGCTGTGTACGAGAACCTACACGCGACACGTGGAGGCCCCAGACGCCCAGCGACACCCCATTTGCCAAGTCTCATGACACGACACGGCACCACACAAAACATCCCATTGCTTATTGTCATATATTCAGCTTTTAAGGCTTTCAAAGAAATCCTGATTCGAAATTACCGTTGTGTGTAAGGATCGTATAGACATAATCTATTACCATATTTTATGTACATTAAATTATTATTTTTTCTTTTTGTGATTTTGTATTAAGGTGTATTATGTATTCACTTTTTATCTGTTTCACCCCAAATTTTTTTTATCTGAACATGTAAAAAAACATAGCTAAAAGGGAATCTTCCATGTAATCGTTATATTAGTAATTCATTTATTTTTTGAGATATTCAACCAATCATCTATTTTGCAAATCTTAAGACTGAAAATTTTTCCAGTTGTAGCTTAACCCTCTCCCTGCTCGATTAGGCACAGCAACTGCTCCATAGGGCATCTCTGGTTGCCTCCAGCATAGAAAGGGTTAAGAGGTAAATTGTGAGTTTGATTCTTTATTGAAAACGTTTTGTGGCTAATCAGGATGTTTGTCATAAACAGCTTGCTGAAAATAGGATTTGTTGTTGCTTTAAATACATTGTAGGTCACTCGGAGTTCAATGAACTTCTTGGACATCTTGGACAGTATTTTGTTATATGAAATAAATCTAAATCTGTGCTGGATAAAAATTAAATAATTTATTTCTATTTAAATCTCTGCTGGATATAAATAAAATTACTTATTTCTGGGGCATCTCTAGTTGCCTACAGTAGTCTGAGAGGAGGTTAAATTGCCACACAGAGCCAAGTTAAAAATGCTTGATTTATAGGAGAGGTCAACGTCAATCAAACAGGATGGTTAGGAGATGAACAAATTAATTTACATAGATGAATCCAGTTATAAAGGCTTTGATTACAATGTCATCCATCATGATTATTTTCCGTTTGACGTAGCGGATGAGCTCACACTGAGCTCACACGGGCCGTCATGCAGATGAGTGCGCGTTCGGTCATCATAGAATACTGTGTTATTATACTTCTCCTTGCCTGTTCAACTTGAAAGTCTAGTCAGAAACCCTTCTGTAGATATCACCATTGATTGTGAGAATTGCATGGAATATTTATTTCCTCGCCCACTCTGTTTATTAGTAGAATAAGTATTTACCAATTAATGGTTATTATAACTTTCTCATTTATATATTTTGTCTAACAGCAATGGCTCGGGGTGCAAGGGCTCTCAATTGAGGTATATAATTCCATAAACCCCTCAAGTCATGACGTGTCAACAACTTATAATTAATATATTATTTATGTTTTTTTCTCTTCTTTTTTTTTATGTGTTGTTTTTTAATTTTATATAAAAATATCAAATTATCTATAATATTTCCTAAATTAAGTATTAGTTTAATTTCAGACATATGGCTGTAGTATTTTATTATGTTAATGTTGGCTATTTAATTGATTATTATTCTGAATTAATATTTTGTAAATAAATAAATTAATAAGTGACATTTTATGATGGTAGGTCCCCTTGTGATGTATTTGTGGAGACGACTGAACCATAGCAAACAGACTGGCAATGCACCTAGTTCCCTTCTAACATTGTGTCTATAATTATTAAAGAATATCCACTCATGGTCGCTTACATCTTGGGGGTATTTAGAGATTTAAACATTTAGTAGTCACATTTCATGTCATGAAGTTGTTAGCTATACAGAAATGACTATAATTTCCTTTTCCGAATTATTGTCATTTATGAAATTATCAAAATACAGCAATAAGAGTGTCCATTTAATTCATTAGACTTTTTAACAATTGTTGCATTGAAAATAATTGAAAGAGATAAAAAATCACAGGTTTATTGCTTTGAAAGCCATTCGATATTCAACATGGAGGGTAATTAAAGTCGTATGGAACATAAATATCTGTTGACAGGTCTGGCGATTATCTTAAATATGTGATGTTTTCAAAAAATTAAGTCTGGATTTAACTCGTGGTGTACGTCGCTTCCATTATTACAGTATAATTGGCATTCATGTGAACTTGGCTGTAAAAAAGGCAGTTCACAAAGAGGCAGTAAATTAGCCTCATACTGGATTATAGTGCATAAATGTAATTAAATTGTAATTATGTTGGAATTACCAGAAAGCCTGGTGCAAGTACTAAAAAAAAATATCAAGAGGCAAATTAAGTTGTCTCTTGAGTGTGGTGTGTAATTTTCGTTGTCGGGTACAACAAGTCCACTAATGTCAGTATATGTGACCTACGACCCCCAGTAGCCTTACTGAAGCGGTCCCCATGGGTAACCCTTTCCCACTTGCTTAATCTTTCCTGGCTGATCCGAACAATGGCCACCATCCACCCCTCACGGAGGATTCACGGATGAAGTTTCCAATTTTTAATCCAGCTAACTCGTAATTTTCCGCTTGTCTAGTATCAAGTGATATCAGAGTAAACTCGCGATTGTGTTTTTTTCTCTCTCCCTAGCTGAAGAGCTGTCGTCACCTTTAAACAGATGTCGACATATTGTGTGGTAAAAATACAATGATCTCGGTTTACTTAAATTGTGGATGTTTTTCCTCCCTTGTGAATTGAGGTTTACCGGTAATTTGTTTGCAATTGTTTTATGTTAAGTATTAAAATGAACTTCATGGACAAAGTTCACTTGTATTATATTTGCCACATTTCATCTGTTTTGTGTAGAAGTTAAATAATGCTAGCGTGTGGTTGGTAGCGCAACGATAGAACAGGTTCTACGAAGACTCCGGGTTCAAATCCAGACTTGGTAGCTCAGCATCAATAATGTTCATAAAAGTTACTTTTCTGATGTGATCATGATAGGATGCAGTTGTCTATTCCACAGCAATTGCAGTTATCATCCTTGGTCCTTCAGTACTAGCCAGTGCTCGCAGGTTTACTGCAACATTCAGCACTACGGATATTGCAGGTTTCCTCCTGTCCTAAACTGACAAGTCATGATATATTAGTGAAAGATTCCATGAAAGCAACTCTAAGCCTCAATTTAAGTTTTAAAAAATTAATATATTCAGTATATATATATACAATAACGATTATTTATGTATTATCTAAATTATATTTTATCAACATACGCATTTTGTCAGAATGATTAAATGTACCACGATTGAGTACTTGTTTACCCCAAATATGTTGTATCAAAACATGTCCCAAAAATAAATATTGGAGTTTATTGTCTAGACAAGACATAATATCCAGTCAAATTATGGACATGGTAGCAGATGTATAAACAACAACAACATTAATATTAAACCCCACTCCTGTAAAGCTTTTGTATACTTCCTAGTATTACTACGTCACAACCATGTCTAGTTCATTTACCTCAATTAATACTGCCCACGTTTGATTCGAAGAAGTCGCACCACACCAGGCGGTAGCTCAATATTAGAAGGTTAAGGAGCTAAATACACCTACCATATTTTCTCACACCAGACGTCCAGGGGCATTTTTCATTATTAATTTTATGGTCAGGAACTCCAGGTGGATCTATTCTATTTCTAGAGCAATAACGTACGATGCCTTTAATTTTGTGTACAGCCTGGGCGAATTAAGAATATATTTAATTTTAACCCTCTCCCTGCTGAAGGCGAGTTAACTTGCCCGATATAATGCAGAAATAGAACACTTTTATTTTATTCAGCAGGGAGAGAATTGGCTTAGCTTTCGGCCCTGGTAGTTTGGTATCGCTCAGTTGGCGAATATGATGGCAATAACAATTAACATTAATTCTAACTAAATTGTTCAGTGATTCTGACTGGATAATTCCTACTTACAACTCAGAACTTATCAAGCTGTGCACATGACTATCAGTTTCATGAAGATATTGTAGAAAACGGTTTTGCGGTGGACATCCCAAATTGAGAATATCTTGCGGTCGAGCCCCAAATTTGGGAGCGTCACCGTGTTGTATGTGGTGTGCCTTCAATGTGATTGTCCGAATCGTCGACGATGGTGGCCAATTGTCCCGTGGTAAATGGAACCACACTTTCTGAAGTTACAGATAGGTGTGGTTTAACCCTCTCCCTGCTGGATTAGGCACAATTACTGTTCTTTATGGAATCTCCGGTTGGATAGGTCTTGAAAGAGTTAATCTTAATCCCTATTGACAAGGATATACCTACAGCTCAGTTTTTTTCCTCTGAGTTTTCATGGGATGAATGATGAGGGTATTTATGCCTTCTCTTGATCCGTGAACGTACAACTTTGGTGTGGTCGGGCATCATGCACCACAGGATGTGGTTGGGCATGCACCTCAGGAATTCTGGGATAGTTTTTCTATTCTCTTGAGATGAACTTGGACACCTGCCTGCTGAAATACTTCCACAAAGGATTCTGAAATACTTTCACAAAGGATTCCGCCTTGAGATGTCACACCTTGCCACAATTTGCACTTTGATCACGCTTGACATGTTTGACGATTTCATTCATGCAGTGTCTGGATATGACATGTAAATCATGCCTGCTACATTATGCTCATTTAATGGCATCTTGGGGGGTTTATCCAGTACATGTGACTTTTGGGTGAGGGCCTGTTTGCCTGATTTAGCTGTCTCGTATTTGCAATAACAGGACATTTTTCACATACTGTAAGTAGTTTTAGTCACTGTGGTATAATAAATAAAAGTGATGTCCTAGTTGATCCAACACATATTACCATAGTTTAAATCATGGCTACCTCTTCCCAGCCGTGCTTTATATGCCCTCAACCGTGCTTTATATGCCCAAATATGTTTATTTTTATACATAATTAATGCAAATCTTACAAAAGTAGATTGTTTGCATTCCTATTGGCATATGTCGCCAAAATAAATTAGTAATTAACTAATCATGCAATACATGGAACCCTTTGCATGATTGGATTATTTACTGTTGCCACCAATTTTTGGGGATCATAAAAGACAACCATTTGCAGCTGCTGTAAGTTTCAGGAATAAGAATTTCAGAAATTAAATTTTGCTTTTCAGCAAGGTTTGTACCACACCTGATCAGCAAGTTCTATGTACAAGCGAGCGTGTTCCATGTGTAACATCAGTCTCACTTCTTGCTGTTTGTGTTTCAGAGTCGACATCAACGATCTTCCCTCCCAAGTCCCTCCGATACGAGCAGCAGCAGCAGCAGCGGCTGACCGCGACGTCTTGTGGCGCCCCCTGTACATACTGTAGCATACTCACTCTCCTCACAAGGGAGGCTAACTTATTCTATTTTTTATGTCCATTTTTATTATCCATTGATTGATTGGAAATACTTGTCAGAGATATTAATTATTATACTTGCAAGCATGTCAGATTGTAAATGTTCTTGCAAGTATAAACATATTTTTGGAAGAATAGTCTTGCTGTAAAAATATGATGGAGCAACGGTTGTGTTATGTTCGATGATGTTTTTGTGTGTGAACAATGTAGTTCATGTATGTACACTACCGGTGAGTGCAAAGCTGTCATGTGCTTAATTTACTATCAATAAGCCTCAGATTATGAAGATTATGTTTAAAAAAAATGTCATTTGTTAGAAGTTTATATTTTGGGATTATAAATCTAATTTCTGGAGCTGTGATGATTCACTAGGTCGTATATTTGTAGAATTGAGTGTTTTATACCAAACATTGACCAAATGTCTATATTTACTTTTTAATGAGAAAAAAATACCAACATATTGTTTTTAATATTAGCCTGATATCTGTCCGCAATAATTCCATATTTTCTTCAGCTCCACCTCAGGAAATACGGAAACTTTGTGGACGGACGTATCGCCCTTGAAATCTCGAAATAACAACTTTATTACCATTCAGATCTCTAAGTTTATTTCCATATGTCAGACTTATTAGTTATGTCCGTTGTTGTCTCATCCAAGTGAAAACTCATTTATCCAACAACGCATGTAGTGACGATTACTGTAACAATGATCATGCAGTGGTAGTGTAGACAGTGGCTATGATGTAATTGCATTCTTGTTTACGGCTGTTGGCAATGTTAGAGAAAAGTGGTTAATTATCATTTATCACTTGCACAAGGTAGGATTTAGTCTACCTTTAATTTGCACTATTAATCAAACTGTTTATTCAGTTATTGTAGTAATATACAGACTAGAAATTGGTCATAGGCATAGCTCTTTTGGGCATATCTGGTTGCCTTCAGCATGGAGAAGGTTAAAGTACTTAGCTGTAGCAAAATGCCCCCCCCCCCGAATACAAGAAATGTCAGGTTATTTTAGAGTCTGTATTAATCGTCTACCTCGAAACAGTGTGGTAAACCGTGACTATCGACCAATCAGATTCTTAGAATTTTGTCTGAATGAATAAAATGGTGTGAACCACAAATGTTGGGAGCAAAACAATTTGTATGTGTGAATGAACTCGACAATCACACATCAAATGTCAGTGGCCTTAACATTTAAAAGTAAAAATCATCAGATTTGAAAATTGGCTATCAAATATTATCAAATTACATTATTGCTTTAATTTAATTGCAATTTCCCCCCCCTCCATTTGTAGGTAAACATAAGTGGCTCTAAACCACAGTTTAACCAAACCTTTCGGCAGTTACAATGTTCATCATTTATTATTTTGCACTAAAGAATTTTTATTGTTTTTCTATTCTGAATCACACTATTTACCACTTGGTGAGATCATTAGAGCTCCATTTCAAAATCACAAAGGACATTTTGGGCCAAATTTGTTCTTGTGCATACTCTGTAGACTTAACAAGTTTATGTCATATTTGCATTTTCAACATTATTTAATCAAAATAATACTTTTATATTATATAAAGTACCAGATTTAATCTGGATCAAATTTTGGAGCAAGTTTGACATGAATTTGATGAATTTACTTCTCGTATTTAGATCATTAGTGTGAGCTATCGGGGAATAATGGACAATTTGTTCTAAATGTTTTACATCAGTGTAGGAATTGATTAGCTATTTTGTATGTTATATTAACTCTGACATTCCACAGTTGAAACTGTATCATGTTGAATGTATGTTGAAACACTTTTTGAAACACGATTCTGCTATTTATGGTTTCAAAAAATGATTCAACAGGTAAAAATGGATGCCAGAAATTCAGAACAAGGGTGTTACCGACCCGGCAAACTAGTATCACTCTTAAGGTCATCACATTGTATGGTAATATTGACCAGCCTATTGTTTTTGTTATAAAGTAATGTTTACGTGACCGGGCTATCATTTTATGAGGTACAAGTAATATATTTTTTTGGGAAAAAATAACTAAAAAAATCATACCAATGCTATCAATTTGGCTGCAAATTTTACCCATACGGCTCCTTATTTACATATGACTGCTGATATTACGCACGTGACTGCTGCCGATATTAATGTGGCTGCTGATATTACTCCTGTGGCTACCTGTATAACCCCCACTGCCAAATGGGTCTCGCTTCACAATGCTCGTTTCATACTAACATACCATATAGCACTGTCAGTGCTCTCACTAACATACCATATAGCACTGTCGGTGCTCTCCTATAGATGGTCATCTGGAACTTACAAGAGGCTGAGCCAGCGATAGAAACTTACCATTAAAACTTAATAGCCCGATTAATGATACAATAACAAATGTTTACAAAAGAACATGAATTTCTACTAGCCCTATCTGTATACCTTTAACACTGAGAGACAAGGCATTACGAAACTTTCCTGAGTACGACTCCATACTCGACTCAGGATTTTGTTCATAAAACGTCATGTGACGTCATAGCC
>JAUTBX010118769.1:6424-20942 GCA_032361465.1 Lepetodrilus tevnianus | reverse complement strand
GTCTCCCTCCCTACACTCTATTTGTCTCTCTCTGTCTATCTATCTCTCCCCCTCTCTCATATGCAAATCAGTATCACAATTAGTTAGCATTACCGCTACATTGGTATTGTTAGCAAGCCTCATATTGATTATTAGCACGAAGTTAAATGTGATACTATGCTAAAATTAAAATAACACATTTTAAAAACCTTACCAGTGTTTAACTTTCATAGTATATACTAAACGTTTTTTGTTTGTTATTTCAGCGGAGAATAGGACCAAACTTATCACTGTCAAGATAACGACCATTTTCAAAGGCTGCAACTCTGACATAACGTCATTAATAAGCGGGCAGTGTTCAACTTGCAATAAGCGTATCACGTTCACGCCTACACTATCTGTCTTCATCAATACACCTGTCATCAGTGTATAGAACTGATCTTCCATTACAGCGGGCTCGAGTTGTAATTGTACGATAGGACACCCGGACACAATGTTAAGTGAGATGCTCGAATAACACTACAACGTTAACATAGGTGTACTTTATAAGGCTCGTTAACTCCGCTGAATAATGTAAGTGTAACAGAAAAAACCTAATAGCTATAGAATCAAAATAATCTTTGATCATTATTTTTATTTAGTAGTAATTTTTATTAAATTAACATATACTGCGTGCATGGTTTGTTATATATACATGCTTTAATAAAGCAATTAAAAGTAATAGTAGATTGGTTAAACGGTACCTCCGAGTAATTTTAAGATATTAAAATTTAAAAGAAGGGAAGCTGTGCATGCCACAACACTGAACACCATTTTTACTTCGACTTCACGTCCTTCAGTGAGCAATATCTGAACGATTTAGAATGCAAATTGAAGTTAATTGAGTTTAGCGTTATAGTTCCACTATCTCATTATTTTCGTTCGTTGCAGAGTTTTCTCAATGCTTGCGCAAATCGTGTAAAACTGTTTGCATCTGTTTCAGATTCACATTCAGTTTTATTTCTCGAAAGAAACCCAACCAAATTATGTTACACGAGGACCCGCCTTAACGTAGCTCTAAACATGCATGATAAACTAACAGTGAAACATCGAGAAGTTCTATAATGTCGTCCACTTTACTTCCACAATTTAGAGTACGAAGGGATGCGATTATGAACAGTTACACACCGCCGGAATGTATGATGGATATAAACATTTATCTTGGGACGTCAACGATTGTATGTGCGTACCCATTAAGGGAAACCCTGAAAAAAATGTCATGCACGACAAACACGTAGCCAAGACCAAATCTCTTAGCGTCAATGTGCATTGCGTTAGACATACTGCAAATTTAATACCGGTCTGTAGACCAACATACACAATAGAGATGGATATCAATGCATTATGTATGGCGCTTGTGATGAATATGCTTCTTCAATACCTATACACAAGCGTACATAAGTACACTGACATTGTCTACAAGATACACGTAGCACTAAGACCAATGCTATAGTCCACGGATGTACATACTTCTAACCATAGAAATATGACAAAATAGAACTCGCATCGTTGAAAGAATGATAGGTCTTCTCATTTGTATACTGCAGTCATCCATTCTTCTGAGTTCTTGATCCTTGACTTTGACGCATTGAGAGTGTCCACTTGGCAGGCAACGTCAATTAGACGTCGTCGGCACCGAGACTTTCCCCGCCGGTGCCGATACTTTCTCCGCCAGTTCCGAGGCATCATTGGTTCTGTATTATAACTTGATATGATTTTATTCGGTTAATCTGTAAGGTAATTACGTTTAGAGCCAACTTGGAGAACAAGAGGGATTCGTGCGAGCGTGAGGAGAATTGATTTCGTGTTCAGTCGAGCGTCTTGACCGGGTATGCATGTGTCTGTGCGTGCATGTATATGTGCGTGTGTATGCGTGTATCTGATCAATTAAATAAAATTCGGAATTACAATTCCATTTACGGAGGTATCAGTATAATTCTTTGATACCCTGGATAAGGTTTTCTGTTGATATTTGCTACTACTACTTTCTACTTCTTCTTCTATTATTATTGCTACTACTATACTACTATTACTACTACTACTACTACTACTACTACTACTACTACTACTACTACTACCACTAATACTACTACTACTACTACTACTGCTACTAATACTACTACTATACTACTACTACTACTACTGCTACTAATACTTAATACTACTTCTACTACTACTACAACAACAAACTGCTACTGCTACTACAAATAATGTTGCTTCCTCTACTACGCTATATTACTACTATTATTACTACTACTAATGCTGCTACTACTGTTACTAAATCTAGTAATATATCCCAAACACCATATATTTTTATTATAAATAATATAGCATAGATGTTTCTACGGTTACCTAATTGCACAGTTTAACTTATAATATACATGTATCCTAAACAAATAATATAACTTGTTACAATTTGCAATGATTTTCGTTAAAATAATTATGATTTCGATATAGTAATGCATGTATACACATTGTTTTGAGAATGTGTTTAACTATGTCTGTAAATAGTGATGACTATTAACAGAACCATATACATAGACCTTTTCATGTAAATTTTACCCGATTGTGTGCATCTGATTATTATATTGCTATGCTGTGCAGGTATTTTCTTGACCATCTTATTACACAGTGCTTGACCACTGCTACTCCTTCCTCGATATACCGTGACCACTTGACAGATGTTAAGTAGGCATAATGACGTGTGTGCTTTTTTATACTCTTATAATACCATTAGCACTGTTATCTAATCAAAATATACTGCCACATAATGCCAAGGCTAGTCGTACTCTACATACATGCCTACGGCTGATGGGGACTGGAATATCGTTAAACTATAAGTCCAACTTATTTCGTATTGTATTTTCAAAGCTGTCGCAAATATTGAACACTCATTTATCATTGATTCTCCGAGTTAATATGTTGCCGTGGGACTTGTAAGTTAACAAAGTATTGATTTAGTATATTTCCAGAAGCCCTAGTCGCAGGTTAAATATCAACGTGTTGTGATATCTGTTTATCTCAGTTTTGCGTTGATAATTTACATCCAACTATTGACAGACATAGTTTAAGTAGACAATTTTTATTTGCGTTGAAACTAAAACGACTTTCGCTAAATGTCTGCAAAAATAAAACCATTAAACGCCATATGTTCCATGTCGGAGAAGTCCCATGTTCAAAGTGAAATGAAATCCCATTGTCATAAAATCTCAAATACCTTTCTAGGGAACCCAGCAGGGGGCGATAACCGGGTCTTAACACCAGCAACATTAATGTCATATCAAAATTTTATTTACGAATCAGCGTGTCGTTAAGAAGTCCTGGGTATTAATATTTCAAATACGTCCGATACCAGACATGGGGATTTTGCAATCAAATTCAAACAAAGTAAAAATTATATTTTATTTTAGCAGGAACAATTGACTACGTTTGACAATTATGAAATTTCCCACGCCAAATATGTCGCATTTAAAAAAAATATATATTAAATTTAGAGAATCTCACGTTTGTGGGTTTTTTTAAAACTGAACAGAACGATCAATATTATTATGTGATGTATTTAATAAGTAATATACTTATATTTATATATAAAAACGCATTAATACTGTATAAATTCCTGTCACTTCTATCGAAGAAAAGGTTAAATATATATATTTTTTTGTTTACTGTGGATCGCTATTTCTAAACAATAAACGTATTCACATAACAATAGATAATACTAGGGATCTGGTTCCTTGTAATAAAATGTATTATTTGTGCAATAATCGCAACAATATAATATCAGTTTCCTTCATAACTACATGTACATCTAAAAATTAACCACACTATTATTTATGTCGTAGTATTATTTGTGTGGCAACAATGATTGCTCCCCAACATTACGAATATAAGTATGTGGAGTCCTGCGAATTGCTATTATCTCATATAATGTTTCTTAGTTAAATAATGATACTGGTACAGCATTAGTTCAAAATAAATTAAACTCTCCTGTTGAATCATTTGATAATAGCATCATTAATGTAATGAGCATACACATGTTTATACACTTGTACAGCAGAGAGTGGTCTAAAGAACAAAAACTCCGAAACCCTATTAAATTAAGCATGGTTCTTTCCCAACAATATAACAATACAGTAGCTATATATCTAAGCCTTTTGTGTTGTTTTAATATAAAGAAAATTGCAAATATTACCACTTGAAGATAAAAATACATGTATATTAATTATGAATATAGAAATACAGACTCGCTGTATTCATTCGGTTGTGTGATATTCTACCATCTCCAATATTCTGAGATATTTTATTAATCTGTTTGATGGACAAATATTTATTTAACGTTATGCTGAGTCTGAAATACAGTGTACATATGAATAAATGATAGCGTCGATAAATATCAGTATTCTGGTGTAAAGTGTATTTCTTTGGTCATATTATGTCCTCGATTTCAACGCGTTACGGTAATTGATACGGTATTAAATAGCTACAATATTGTCAGGCATACCAGTTATTAATTATTAGATGTTCACTCCATATACGACTATGATCTGTTCTGCTAGTCTGAATAAAATATAACTATAATAATTTGTTTCTATATAATATTCATATCTTGATGCAGATACCATAATGCTGAATTACATGCAATATAGCATATTAATTATGAATATTACGCTAATGTAGGAGTATAATGATAATAGATAACCGGATAACGTATACGAGCGATACATGTATATACCGTATATATATAATTTAATATACTAGTATGCAACAGCTGGTGTATTCTATGTGTAGAATGGATTCTCTTTTCCATCTTCGCTTCCACAAAGAGGATGTTAAAATGGACGAACACGTGAGGTTTTGCTGTCAAAATTGTATTTACAAATAAAGAATAACATACATGTATGAAATCTACGTTTCGGGACTAATCTAGCATACATACAGCCGTACAGACATACATACATTCATTCATACATACAGCCATTCAGAAATTGAAAGGGTAGTGTTTACCCACGATATAATAAATAATAGATCATACAGCCCCAGAACATTAATTCCAATTCGACTACAATAGTTGACACACGCCTAGCATAAGGGCGAGCCATTAAAAAACCCATGTTTCTCGTAAAATTATCTGGGTCCCGTGAAAGTAACAGTGATGACGTCATCAAATTAATTACTTGACCGTGGTTACGTCATTGGGTCCATCTTAATTTTAAATAGGCTGTGGTCAGTCTCCAGTCTCCATTCATCCCTCCTCGCTTTCTTGACCAGTCAAATATATTTGGTTAAATGGGTGAGTCCAGGTACAAAATAAGGAATGAATAGACAAGAGCACGTGCTATTGGTTTCAGCAGACGACACTTATTGTTCGCGATTGCGACGCCATTTTGTTTTTAACGTCACTTCCGCTTACGAGAGATTCCATGGTGATTCACTACACATATATAAATTAATACTTAAATATTCAAACAAAACAACAAAATCTAACAAACTTAAAGCTCTGTGTGACATTTTTGGTGAGATTCAGAGTTGTAATGCCATGATGCCTTCGATTAAATCCCACTATAATGCTGTAGTGAACCGAATGGACGGAAATTATAATATAAATGCTTTTAGTGTCGACTACAGAAAACCATAGCAACGTTTCTTATATACAAATGTGTATATACTTTGGGTAGAAGTGAATAAAAGAACAGTACCTCCGTCGAGTGACCTCCCCTGAGTATTCAAGGTTAAGGTTTGTTCCTAGATAAGGGACTACGTAGAGTTCTTTGAGCACCACAAGTTATTATATAGAGTTAAATGGCAAGTCTGAAGAATAAACTGGATTTCATATCACTGTTCTTTGCACTGTCAATATTCATATCAGATTGTTTTTTCTCTCTCTCGTTCTTTGTCGTCATTTTTTCTCGTTATGACTTCCATCTGTTGTAATACTGTTGTTGTTGCTTCTGCTGCTGCTACTTCTGCTGCTGCTGCTGCTTCTGCTGCGTCTGCTGCTGCTTCTGCCTCTGCTCCTGACGCTGCTGCTGTGGCTGTTCATGCCATATTGAAATGCCTCGAGCATATCACTGACCATGTCGTTTTAGTTCCTTCTTTGTATTCATGTTGAAGTGTTCATCTCGTGGAGAGTCGACACCGGAAACACCATCAGCGCATGCACCATATTGCGTCAATTTAATAGTGGAAAATGAAGTGTTGACCCTAGGGTCAGTAAGGTTGACGTCACGTGTATTGCACGACGGGTGGAGGGTGAAGTGAGGTGATGTGAGCTAAGGGGTTAATGGGAGAATGGTCACTAGGTGGCGTGGGCATCCCAGCCGAGCTCTGGCACACGTACCACTCGCTGAGGTTGGTGGGATGTGGGTGGATCAGACCCGAGCCACCCAAAGGCATGATGGGACTACTTTGCGACAGGGATGAAGAACTGAGGGAGTGTGAAGAGGTCACTGCGGCGTTTCCGGTTCCGGAGCTGTTCGTTGTCGGGCTCGTCGCCGAGGTGGAATCGCTGCTCGGGCTCTCGGGATCGTCCGAGTCAAACGGCAGCGGCGACGCCTTCCCGTGTACTTTCATATGCTTCCTCAGGGAACTGGGATGTGTGTAGCTCTTGTCGCAACCTTTCACCTTACAGTTGTACGGCTTGTCGCTAGTGTGAACATGTGAATGCTTCTTCCGGTCCGAGCTGTTGGCGAATCGTCGATCACACCCTTCGTATTCACATTTGAACGGTTTTTCTCCTGAAAACAAAATAGAACAAATTAAAATCGATATTTGGAAATACATGTATACGTATAACATTGAGAATATTAATAGACTGTACTAACATATAATGTAATGCAAGATTCGATACAATAATACTGTCAGTATTGTTCCATTGACATACTTGTTGGTATACTTGTTGAATTACACGCGCTTAAAGCTTTAAATGGGTTGATTTGCCAAGGAACTGTCGTGCACACACACACACACACACACACACACACACAAACAAACACAGACAAATACACACACAAACACATAAACAGACACACAAACACGCAAACAAACACAGACAAATACACACACACACACACACACACACACACACACACACACACCCATACAATAAACGCACATTCATGCGTCTATTATACCACAGAAACACATCCTTATACGCAGCATAGATGCACAAGTATTTGAAGACTAGAATGAATACATAATATTGTAATGTATAATGATATCATTGTCATATGTTGGTCATGTAAACATTGTGGTATTTTGTCACCAAATTGCATATCAACATGACCGCTATAGCAATACTGTTTACTTCGTGGGAAATATGCACTATATTATGCTTTAACTGCTTAAGCGTTAACTATTATATTCACATAGGTGTGTCTACCTGCTAACCTAAGCCACCAGTTAACTATGGCTATGCGCACCCTTTGAATATTTAATGCGGTCAAACATAATGCATATGGAATTTGGTTGTATTAACGCAGAATTTCACCATATTCTTTCAAATAAATCATTAATTTCGTAAGAGATACAGATAATGGGTGAGAAATTATTTAACTTTTAATTTTATATCATCGAAATAGGAGGTCCAAGCTATTTCCATATAGAAATAGAAACAACATTATTACGTTAAATATACGTTGAAGAGTCTATGATTCTAAATGTGTGAACTAAGTTAAATGGTACGCCATTGACACTGTCTAATATAGTATTATCCATTACTTTAAAACAAAACTAATCAACAAATGAAACATTCATGTAAAAATGACAAGTTTCATTAATATGTTACACAGCTGTGTAACAAAATATGCTACCATGCACAACAATATAATTTATACTCGAAATAAAAAAGTAATTTAAAATTACATTAACATTAAATCGTCATTTAATTAAATGCAAATTCGTGTTAACTGATATCGTATTAAATTAACCCACAATACAAGTTTACATATTTATATTGATACATATTTTGTTGTTTATCGTATTTGTGTTTATACAAATATGTAAAATTGTATTGTGGGTCACTTTGACCCACAATACAATTTTACATATTTGTATTTATACACATTTATTTTAATGTTTTTGTATTTGTTTTGTTCTCCCCTAGAATTTAATGAAACCAATCTGGCAGACTTTACTCTCGCGGTAAAACGAACATGTCTCGCAGACTGCTTGTATAGAGACAATCACCCGCATTCATTCGAGTACGGACAATTTGCGATTTAATGAAAATATTTATCAGGGATCGACTCACTGGCAATGGAAAGAGAAATTACCTTGCATTATTGCGGTATAACGCTCGCCACTAGTGCTTAGCCAAATTGAGTTTACGGCCTGGTGTAGTCAATTTACTCTAGATAGCCGTACGCCTTAATCCACGCGGTCTAAATAACAGACTACGCTAACTCGCCAGCTCTTTTGTTTCTTGGGCATTGACGGATCGAGATTTATCATAATACTTGTTTTACATTGTGTGGATTGGTATGAAAATATTGGTACTTCTGGATAACCCGATTTGACGGCTGAGCGGGTCTGTTGTTGACGTTATTATGTAACTGAAACGTAATAATGGTTATCACGAAACATACCGGACATTCATATTTGTCTTATATTGTGCTAATAATATCGACGTATCAGTTTACGTAAGATTGAATTGGACATTGTTCATAACACACACACACACACACACACACACACACACACACACACACACACACACACACTCTCTCTCTCTCTCTCTCTCATACACACACACACACCAGATAATACAAATATCAACAGTAGTGTATGTTCGCCATGATATAGCATTAGGTGTCAGATATCTCACAACTAAGCCATATGACATTTCATTCTACTGCGGTAAATAAATACCCAAGCATTCAAATGCGAAAACGAAATTATATAATTGTAGACTGTGATGAGAAAATAGCCCACTTCGCCTTCTACGATAATTGATCAGCGTTATTGTACATGATTAGAGAGCAGATGTAATTATCATCCCGGGTCAACAATGCCTCCGTAACGGTCGCTTGAAAATATAGTTCAGAGCAGTCTCAAAATATGTGAATATCAACACCTGTCCCGTGATATTTGACTGATAGCGCGCACCTGCTAATTGCGAGCACAAAGTAATCAGCGGTATGAAATAGACAAGTGTGTGCACTTTGCACAGGCGTGTTGTCAGTCAGCCCGGAGTGATTGACAACTAGTAAACATACACGTCCGATGTAGGCCTACATGTACAGTATTGCAGCGATCACGGGTGGGAGGAATTCCACTGTAGTAGATTACAAAACTATACCACGTGGAATAGTATGTGGGCCTACTTGATGGAAAATAGTATCAGTCAATGAATGACAATGTAACGATGATTGTGATAACTGACTATAGCTGTTCAGGTCACAGCTTATTAAATATAAGCGTATTAAAAGGATATCAATGGAAGTGAATAATTCATTGTCGGAATAAACGTTTCAATAAACGGGATCTGCAATGCAAAGTTTATTTAACTATTACCTTTTATTTGATTCTCATAAACATATGTAAATTGTTGTAAATTAAATGAATGCCCTATTATAGTCAGAACTATTTAATAATCATATATACTAGTATTAATAGCCACTGAGCTGTAATACATACCAACGATTGTATGTAACTTAATTCACATTTGTCTTTTATATATTATGTTTATTCCTCTTTCTCATGTAACGTAATTTTGTGGTGTGTTTATTTCTTCCGATAAATAAACTAAACTTCTTCTAGATAGTTGGTAAAATAAAAAAGTTCTGCTAATTAAGAGCTATGAGTCGACAGACATTACTCCGGGTTATCTTCCCATAATTAGCACGTATCCACTCCGGCAGCCGACAATCACGCACAACACAATGCGTGGGAAATCGGGCTTTCGTCAGATGGAAATATTTTGATCAAATACAAAAAGCAATCGATTACAGTTGGTAACTAACCATTATAATAATTCACTCACGTGAATCGCAGAAGCGAGTTGCAGTATTAGCCGGGGATTGCATTATATTTCACACTTAGCGTTTATGAATATATCATACTATGATATAAATACACCTTAATAAGTAGTTAGGAAACTATTGTCGAAAACAACTCCATCGTAGTGAGGGTTGACACCATTTCTTGGCATTTCGACAATATGATACTGACTTTAGAAAATAATCCGCAATTTGTATGTGAGCAGTATATGTTAGAACACATTTTACACTACGTGTATTAATTTCAAGTCTAGGGCGATTTACTTTACCACTTTATAGCAGCGGTTGTACATCACTTCAACGCACACTTGCTCACAAAGGCGTACTACGGTATTTTTGTGACCGCGATTATTTGATTATTTGCGAACCTTGCCTCATTGAAGTGTAAATTGGAATTAGATGTCAAATGATAACATCTAGTTAAAGCAAGGGGAACAGTAGACATTGTGGGACGTATCAAAGTTAATGCAAAACCTATCTATAGACTCAATTTCCCGTTAAATAAAAGAATTGGCTAAATATATAATGAATGAATGACATTATTAATATTATTATTATAGACACCTACATTAAAAAACATTCTGCAAATGTATATGAATCAATGTAGTGTATTAGATTGTTAGATTGTTTACCAATACCAATTTATCATGTTATTTTGTTTATAGTAATCACATACATCTATGCATTTACTTTTACCATACAGGTAGTAACATCAATTTATTTATTATTAAACTAAATTGTATTAATTTATTATTTAATAATAATAATTCATTAAAACTGTTGATTGGCAACATGGAACTAAGGTACACCCATATGGACATACACTCGTTATTAAAGTGGGCGTGCAGATAGATAATAACAGAAGGAAATGACTACTAGTATATCATGATTTATGACTAGAACTTGCTACCATACAACCATGCAAATGTTAGTCAATTATATACGACTCATAGGCCGCTTAATCAAAATATTTTCAAACTGCTGACGTAGTAATGGACGCATTTACTAAATTGCTCATTTGGAATTTAAGAAAATTGCCAACGATTACACGATCACAGGCAAGTAAACGAACAATCGCTTCGAGAGCATTGCATTTCCAATCAACAAACCTATGCATTTTAATTTTCAGCATTTACCATCATGTTCTTAGATGTGTTTCATTCCAAATATGTATATCGTGTATTAAAAGGAAAATTAGTTTTAATAGTTTGCCATGATGACTACACTTATTAATGTTGCTTTCGTCTGACGAGTCTAAATGTCACAGTCAACGTAATTGACATGGAACCGAGTTTGCTTGCTAGCAATCCTAATTTCAACGCGATTTTTAGGTCAGAAGGATAAACATGAGTGTAGCCTAGGGTTGCTATTTACTTTGTTAAATACGATCACTTTTCACGTTATACAACGCGCTGCTATATATGCTATAGACGCTAGACGCTGTTTATTAATGCATGTTTCAGGAAACATCAACGTCCGTATTTATAAATTAAACAATAACTCGCGAAGAGTAAATATTTGCAGCAACAGAAGTTTGATGAATGGTTTCTACAATAACATAATTTAAATATTATTTTATATTTTTGCATGTGGAATGAGAAAGATGATGAATATGTCCATAACAGGGGGGTCCTTCGCCTCAAATAGTCCAGCATACATATATTTTATTTAATTAATATAATTATTATTATACAAGTAAGTAAATATTTGTACAACATTTGTCATTGCTGTTGTTCTGTAGCATTTCCTCTCGACATTATTAATGAATTCATCCTTTTAATTTGACTACGCAATGTAAATTAATTATATAACTTTCTACCTGCAATTAACTCTTCCTAATTAGTGAGAAGTAGCAGGAAGGATTTCACTCATCGTGTGAATTTCTAACAGCTTTTCTCAATCATGTATTTAAACACAAACCACGTATTACATGCTTTAGCAAGTGGGGTCGATCAACTAAGCTTAACGCTAACGGCTCTTATGCAACTAACTACTTAGTTATCTATAAACAATGCCATCTGTAAATATTCATCTCTTAGGTTTATGCTAGAATAATTGACTCTGAAATTAGGTAGCGCATGTTAAATAATTATACGACATACGTAGATAGTTTGCATTTTTATTAAAAGCTCGAATACCTATATTCAGTAATGTTCATAGGGTATTATGAATGGCTGAGTATTTTCTATAAAATCATATTAATTCTATATTTTGTGATATTATGCATATCTATTCCATGTATAAGCACTGTAGCGGTTAGAAAGTGGCTATTGTTGAGATTGTGAATGTACGGGACGGTATGTGCATATGGTAATTCTACAAACGGAGTACATGTATTTATGGTCTAGTAATCATATTTTCTGTGACCGGGTCGTCCTTTGTTAGTATAAAAATGAGTAAATGTCTGTTTCTTTAGTTTCATCACCAAGCTGTAAAGGGTCTACAAGCCTCAGCGAAGACTCGACCTACTTTTCTCGCCTGTCACTTAAAGCATCTTTCGGTAAACAGATTTAAGCACACGTTGAAATAATTAACAAAGCGCTGGCGGATTTTCGCTTCAAAACCTTCAACAGTTTTCCGGCAATACGGGTCTTCTCTCAACTTATAAGCATGGATTCGGATGGTGAAACCATCTTCAAGTTTAACAGTTGATAAACCGTTTAGCTGAGAGAGAATGTTGAATTTTCAAGACGAACCCTCTTAAGATTGAAATGACCGTGTGGGGTCCATTTCACCCTTACCCTGGAAAAGTGTTCGACAGAATTCCCCCACCCCCAAGGGTCCAATAAAGTCGCAATGTCTTATTGTTTAGCACGCCTCGTCTAGCCGGGGGAAAACTGGAGGAACAGAACACGAAGTCTGGGATAAAGATTACTTGTAATTCGCAACATGTGTGTTATAATTTTGGTGTTCAGTTACTATATTTACACGTTTTTTCTCAAACACACTTTGGAACGTATTTATTTGTATTTCACCGAGAAACTTCAACATTGAAAAAGAGTATTTTAAAAAATAAACAAACATTCCTAAAGAATAAACATATATGTTCATAGACTTAAAATTCGATTTCATGTAAACAAATTAAAATTGTCGTCCAGAAACTTTGACAAGGTTGCTGTATAAATGGTTTCATTAAATTACATGTATTTAGTTCCTATATATATTCAAGGAAAAACATTGTATTTCCGTGTCAGAAAGTACTATGTAAGGTCATCTTATAGGTAGATACTTTACAAAACGCACTTCGACACCTTTCGTGAATTCTAATACGATTAAGCAAGTGTTCCTTGTTAATGGAAGTCGAACGATTACGATTCTGTTTTCTGAATCTGTTAAAGTACGTCGGCGGCATGTTTTTCCATGTTGTCAATCTCTCGGCTATATTTTTCGGGTCAGAAACATGTGTCATACACGTTTGTCGGTCGACAAGCGATGATCTCTTTTCAGGATTCGCAAAAGTCGACCTCCAGTCTAAAAACACGTTGAATTTAGCTCATCCGTTCCGAATGGAGGGGCTAATTCGCTCCCACTTGCAAGCAAATGTCGGCTGGTTTTGGAATCAACAACTGAAAAGCTCATCACAGATGACTTTATAGCTCAGTCAACTTTCCCAACCCCTCGGAAATTAAAACCATACGTGCTCAGATATGAGACGAGTCCCAGTCCGATGCAAAGCACATGTAAAACTGGTCCCGGGAGTCTGCAATAGCTAACGTGTATATTACTTTTATCGATTTCATGGAAAGTGATATGTACACGTGCTATGAACACATGTGAGAATCATTCGGACGATAAATAACCAAGTATTTATGATAGATAAAACATATATATTTTGAAACCAATGTCTGTTTAAATTGAAAATATTTTACACGGTGTATTTAATACAAATCTAATCAATACAACAGACGACGCTTTGAGCTAATTTAATATATGATATATTATAGCTTAAATATATAATTTAAACTTTAATAATTCTATAGTATATGTATTAATGCATATCATGCACGAATAATTAAATTACATATCAAGGGGAACTGTCTACAAAATTAACATAAAAAGTATATCTGGACTGTAATGAATATCACTGAAATGCATATTCAATTCGGAAATGCAATTGGAAATATTACATATATTTTTTTCAGTGTTTTTTCTAGGCTTCTGTTTTAAATTATATTGTCATTTTGTCGGTTGAGTTGTTTATAGTATTCCATAATCTGATTACTGGCGTTTTCCTCAGCTCTTCAAGCCAAGCGTATGGATTTCACCTATTATGACTGGGATGAATCGGGATGAAATATTAATAGAATCCACATTTGTTTCCTTTTGGGAAGAATTAACGACGACAGTATAATGTAGCTAGAATGCTGTCCCGAAGTCTATGAATGTTAATTATTAAAATTCCCTAGAAATATATCTGTCTCGGACTATTTGAATTCAATAGTCGAGACAATTACGTTGACACCACCGCTGACAGAACAGCTATATTTATGTATTAATTTGTGTGT
>JAUTBX010118758.1:0-11399 GCA_032361465.1 Lepetodrilus tevnianus | reverse complement strand
ATTGAGAGCTGCAGGAATCTTTCGACCAAATCTTTGCACGTGCATTTCATGCTGTCCGTGAAAAACATGTTTTACCATTTGTTCGTGGCAGCAGCGGTACCGTCATATGTTTTGCGTTCGAGTGATATGATCTTCCCTCTCTGTATTTGGACACACATATTTGACATATGTACTTCGTATTCATCATAAAATTAACTGTGCAAAATACTATTTAAATACCTATACTTTCTTTTGCCCATGAGTTTATTAAGGGGATAACTGTAATCAAAATAACCTTCACGGCCGATCGTACCAATAACACGGCATCGTTTCTAGATAATAAATAGTATAATATTAGTAAGTTTCAAAATAATGATAAGTAGTGAGACGTTCTTCCAGGTCTGAACAGAAAAATAATAACGATGTGCAAACTGTATAAATCCGCGAACTTTGCACACCGGTTTTTCTATTCATATATCGATGAACGTACACATATTGCAGTCAGTCCTTATAAAAACATTACTCGACAAATTGGTGGGGATTTAATGGATTTAGTGGTCGAATATGGCGCATCGTAGACCTGGGCCGGTATCCTATAAACTCTTTAGTTTTTTAATTGACTTAAGTCAGAAATAAAAACCTAAATTTTCAACACGTTTGACCAATTTTTATTATTTTTACTATGTTTAAGACTGTAGACTAATCCAATATGGAAAACTTATTCAAAATATGTTGCAACATTAATGTTTTGCTGATTCCAGTCAACGTTATAGACTAAGCTGTTTGTAGGATACTGCCCCTGAACAACAATATTTATAACAAACGGTCACATATCAAGCTAAGACAAATGTCTTTCATCGAAGTATGAATGCAAATATGTGTTTGGGTCACGTGAACCAATCAGATTGCCTTGTCACGAAATAGTTGCTCTCCCGCCGGCCGGAGAATTTATTTCGAAATAGAATCGCCCCCGGTGATTTCATTTCGAAATAAAACCACCGTCCGGCGGAATTATTTCTCGCCCTCGAAATATATTCGCCCCTACATAAAATATTACATACCGTATACTATTAATATATAATATTATATATGATATTGTTTAAGATTTCGTTTTAAAATAGAAGAGCAACAATAAAAAATCTACAGTATAATATCATGGTGAACATGTACAGTAGCTTAAACTTTGACTCCATAGCAAAATCGTTATGATTTCTTCTAAAATGAATTTTAAATGATACTGGGTGATTAATAAAATGTCTTTAGATATCAAATATATTAACACTCATCGATGAAAATTGTTAAATCCGAGTTAGATCATGTTGATATATAATTGATATTCCAGCACACTTGTGGGGATGCACTGTAGATGTTTAAACTTTTAATATATATGAATACTAAAATTCATTTCTATCTATCACATAACTGTAGGAAGTATCCTGACATCGACGTTCAGTCACAGACTAGATCTAAGCAGGTGAAGGCAGTGGGAACTGGGTAAAAATACGTAGACAAAATATAGTTCCAACCAATATGTAAATAGACCTATTAATAAATATAGACTATTGAAGAAAACTTTTAACTTTATAGTTAAAATTTAGTCATAAGAGAAAGCTCTAAAAACGTATGTATGAATATAATCAGGAAGTCCGTAATACTTTATCAAATGTGACTGAACAGTGCTCGACACCATACCGTAAACGAGTAGACACACACACACACACACACACACACACACACACACACACACAAACACACACAAACACACGCACACACACACACACACAGAGACACACACACACACACACACACAAACACACACACACAAACACACGCACAAACACACACACACAGAGGGAGAGACACACATACACACACACACACACACACACTATCTTCCTAATTTGTTCATATTAAATATATTATTGTTAATACCTGTCTCTTGTACAGGTATGTTTGGTGTTCCATCGTCCAGACTGTTTGAACTCATGCCCTGAAATAAGAGAATAGTTTTAATTGAGAAATTGGGAACTTCAAAGTTACACTCTGACAATATTTATCATACCGTGAAATTGATTGACCCCTCTTAACTTCGGTTAACCATGGCATAATAGCAATGAAAGTTTTACCAAATAACGCATTGGATTGTGTTGTGTAACAGGTAACACTACAATGTGGTATGAGTTGTAGCCCCAACTTCGTCTGAATAATGCTTTTGTACATGCTTTTGGTGATGTTCCTGGTCTTGCCGGAAGCAGCTCCTTATGACACTTCATTGAGTGTCGGTTCAAGGTATTACGCATCATTAACATCATTATTTTTAAAGCATTAACAAATTGAAATAAAATGTGTCAATGCTAGAATAGTATTACGCCTTACCTGCTGACGTCATGTAGTGTATTTACAGAAGTGTGAGCATCACACCAGGTACTCGTGGTCACACAATGTTCTGAATACGGATCCGAGGACAAGTATTGAGACATTATACCTCCACTGCAAGCATAGAATAAGTGATGTCCATTAGCATGTACATGAAGAACACAGTTGTATGCATACTATTACGAGGCATTTATATATATATATATATATATAAACAATATAATGTTAGAAGATGGGCCTACAAGTAAATTGCATGTGATTTACAAGAAGGCCTACTGAAATCAACTTTCGTCAAAGGTGGAGATATGGATCATTTAATTTTGATCAATTTGTTTGACTATTGATCGCAAAATGTTTGTCGTAAATTTCACAGACATATTGACTCATCTATAGTAACCAAATAATCATAGTATACTCTTTGCTCTTTTATTTAGCGAAATGTCCTTGTTGTTCTATCAGCTGCACATCTTATATCTGATGTTCCATTAACAGCATTGGTGACGCAAGTAAAAGAATAATTATCGCAAAAACAGTAATCAAAATGGATTAGTTCAGTCGTCATAATGAAGCATTATTGGACGCATTGCGCACAATTTGCGGGGCAACACGTGGTACAAGTCATGGTAAATTATACACTGAAACTGTAAATAAACCTCTCCAAGAAAGAAGACACCAGCATAAATTATGTCTCCTTTATAAAATTATCCATAACCTTGCTCCCAATTATCTATGCAATCTACTTCCCCAACAAGTACCAGTTTGCATGTAGCCTACCTGTAGGATATGTTAATGAACTCAACAAATAATATTTATATTAATTCGCAAAATATTGCATCACACAAGTACTTACTCGACCAAAAGGTAGATTCTTGTAGGATATAAGTTCACATGTTGAGTTTTATACGCCAAGGAAATATAGGCAAACTCTCATTCAACATGATATGAAGTTATAAATTACTCATCGGTGTAGATGTAAACCTGTCACCCGCGAAATATAATACCGGATCAACGTACCGCTATTGTACACCGGTATAATACAACCCCTCCAGTAGCCTAAATGTACAAATTATTGAGGCAACATTCCTCAAACATAGCGGGTAAATAGTATCACCTAATGCAGGCTCAGAGAGGAGATTCGTTGTTATACGACTCGTGTATAAACGTAACCTAAATATTCGGACATTAAATGTTACTTTTATCAACTCGTAGTATATATAACAACGATACGAAATCAGTCATGGCGGATGGCTTACCGGACATTGCACAACACCTGTACACCCGGATGTAAAACTATGACATGATCAACTACAAAATTCACAAAAGAACATGTATACCGGTACTGATACGAATTAGGCATATGTAACCGAAATCAAATATGATAATTCATCACATTTATAAGTTTGTAGCAATGAGAAGTGTCTAACATTAATTGCAATAGTTTGATTGTGATATG
Organism: Lepetodrilus tevnianus; assembly: GCA_032361465.1. Taxonomy (NCBI): domain Eukaryota; kingdom Metazoa; phylum Mollusca; class Gastropoda; order Lepetellida; family Lepetodrilidae; genus Lepetodrilus; species Lepetodrilus tevnianus. Next base: position 7,591 of record JAUTBX010118758.1, on the reverse strand, counting down.
GTTTATACTTCACTAATCATATCGCACGCTAAGAGTACTTTAATTACGTTCACACTTAACATAGTGTGAGAGACATCAGATGAATAGGCCGAAATAGTGGAACTTGTTTTTATAGAGATAGTAAATAATCAAATAATTTTAAATCAGTTATTATTTAATAGCACAAATGTACTCCGACGTTATACTACATTGTACTACAAGACAATAGTTTGCTATACATACCCGAGGTGCTGCTTAACGTATTTCTCTTCACGTGTAAAGTTTAGAAATGGTAACATCATATCCATATTTTCTAGAAATATTGGCGCTGAAATGATGAAATTGTCCACCAGCAAGCTATGGTATTCCAGCTCGAGGCAGCTAACAGGATTCTAGGTGTAGGTTACCTGGGCGGTGTGTTCACTTGATGTGCTTGATATCGAGCAAATGCACTCGGTTAAACATAAACCTGCTAGCTAGCCTGGGATAACTACCGGGTATTGCTCAACCGAAGATAGGACAATAAAAATAACCCGTAGCGTGTAGCTGGAAACTTGATCTAAATACTAGTACACAAAAGTGTGTGTATGTGTGTGTGTGCGTATGTGCGTGCGTGCGTGTGTGCGTGTGCGTGCGAGTGCGAGTGCGTGCGTGCGTGCGTGCGAGTGCGTGCGTGCGTGCGTGCGTGCGTGTGTGTGTGTGTGTGTGTGTGTGTGTGTGTGTGTGTGTGTGTGTGTGTGATTGGCATTATCAATAGTCTGACGTATTTAGCCATGCCTCTTCGCATGATCAATGTTCATAGTTCACATGTTTCTATGCGCACGGTAAAATTCAATTGGATATTATCAATAGTCTACAAACGCATGGCATATATAATAACTGGATCAACTCTAACTTTGTTTAGCAAGCATACACGTCACAGGATACTTCAGAAATGCATTGTATTCACGTATGAAAGACTAAAATAGTCTGCCATGGCCGACTCAGGGTCCCGTTGCTTAGAACACAGCTACAATATTGAACCATGAACATTTTAGGGTGGCTGGTTGTACGAAGTGGGGGCCTAATCTCGAAACGTTCTTACGAACTACTTAGCCTAAAAACAGTTCGTAGCCAAACTATAAGAATCGTTAAGATCGTCGTACGATCGTATGAACGTTTCGAGAATAGGCCCCCGTGGTGCAGTATTTTAGCTATCAATATTCTCAAGTATTATAGTAACAAATATCCACTCTACAATGCTCCCCAAGTAGGCCTATCTTAATTTCATCAAGATAATGGCATAAAACCATGAACATGTGAAAATGATGGGAAAATATAGCATTTTCATTTTTACAATATTTCTACAGCAAAATATCGCTGTTTCTTTTTGTATTATTATATCCTAAGAGGGAGTTATAGCAAGCATATAAATGCATTCAGAGAACAAAATATCATGCAAATAAATCTGGAAGGCATGAACTAGTTGTGGGGTACAGACGGACCCCTAGTGTACGGATTAGTAAGTGTTGACAACCGTACTGATGAGGGTTACGCTGACGAAGAGTGTGATGGGAGACACCTCAACAAGGGGGTTCATGGGTTCATGAGACAACGCTACTGCTTCTTCCCGAATAGAGGTGCATTTCAATCCTTGAAGACGTATTTTTTAGCAATGTCTTACTTTGTGGTCTTGGTATAAAACCGTATTCGCTTCATCAACTTGTATAGTCTGTTAACAGAATATCGCTGCGCTTTGTACGATGAATATGTGTTCTTCGCATTTGTCGTTGACGTTTTCTGCGAAGTTGTTTAGCTTGGCGTATAAAGAGTGTCTGCCATGTCTGATGCGGACTGTTAGTTTTCGTCTTTCATGGTGCATTTCCAGGATTTCACCATGTCTTTTGTTGTGATATTCAACCATGTCACCTGTATTAACACCAGCACAGGTCGTAGTGGCGAAAGTTTCATGTACATCCTTTTTAAATACGGCATTATCATTGTCTTTCCACTTACGACATGTTACAAGATTCTGTGGTTTGTGAGGCTTGGAAATACAGTTGCAGTGAACAAATACACGCATGATCAAATGGAATAGAGTGATCAGAAATTCCACTGCAACACCAATATACACGTACTTTGAACCGAGTGTATTAACCAGCTGTCGTCAACCTGAATGTGGTCGTAACTATTTTTGTTTAATTATATTCATGCAAAGGGACATAACTCAAAGTGGTGAGACTACATTTTCTGAGAATTCAAAGTTAAAACAACTAGATTTTCTTAGAATGGTAATGCATCAAAGACAAAATAATTAGCAGAACGTTCCCTTTATTCGTATTTTAAAAAGTTTGTTTTTTTATAACTATTATATCGAGTGTTGGGGAACAAGTACATCAGTAAATAACAACTTTGTGGTGAATAAATCAAGCGTAAGTAGTCTCAGACCGAAATGTGTTTGTCCATTAAATAGGTCTTTAATAAATACATTGATTATGATGATGATGATGATGATGATGATGATGATGATGAGGATGAGGATGAGGATGAGGATATTAATAATAATAATAATGATAATAATAATAATAATAATACAAAATATATAAATAAGATATGCTCAAGGTGAGACGAATAAAAAATCCCTCTCTCTCTCTCTCTCTCGCTGTTATCTCTGTAAATATACACTCTGGTTAGAATACTACAAACGTTTCACCCAGTAAATATTACACAACACGAATGCTGACACGTTTTATTACTTTGCTTTCGTAGTGTGTATTGGCTTAGTTGCTGATAAATAAAACCACAGTCATATAATAGTACAGCAGTAATAATCGACGAAAAACACCACAAACGTGCGCTTGCACACAATTATTTGAATACATCATATATTAATTACAAAATGTACGCATATTTACGAGTATATTTACTTCTATTTGAAAATCATCCTGATAACAATATCTTCTTAAATGCATATCATCACGGTTTGTTGGAATATTGCATGGTCAGACGTATTTACCTGGAAGTATGTACACTTGGTGTGTCTACTCAGGACTAATAAGTGGATAGCAAGCTACATTGTTCGTACATAACACTGGTTTTCAATAGTTTTCAAAACTTATCTCGAAATGATTAATACATGGAGATAAATGTATGTGGAATAACATATGAACATTGTTATTTTATACAGGTGTAAATATTGATAAACAGTATTTTCTAATTTTCATGGCACATTATTTCATAGTGTGCGTGGCCATATAGTTGGGATACCATGTTGTATTTCTTCCGCCCAAATTCCCTGTAAGAGCAGATGAAGAATCCTGAAAAGATACACAGTAGAGCTAAGTATAATACATGATTATTTATATTACATTTTCTAGAATTCTGGCTGTCAAATTGTAGAGAATGTGAGTTGATGTACAAAATATTCTGTAAATTAGTAGATGCGTGATTTTGTATACATAAAATATATTACATAGTTTGTGTTAGTAATGTATTGCATTTGCGATCCTCTATTTTAATTTAATTTTGTATTTGTTTTTTATTTGTTTTTTATTTTATTATTTCGTGTTGTGTTATCACATTTCAATATGGCCAGTATCGTGTGTCTATCTCAAACCCGACAGTAATATAACAATCATAAAATAATACATCACTGAAGACATATTCTGCATTGTTTTAGGGTGCCCCTATAACATGTCAATTTCTGAGAAAAGGACTCCAGACGATTAGATTTTAATTCCTGCAACCTTTTTTTTTAAACAGGACTCGGATTAATGTTTTCGAGCACACATCATTTGATGGCGGTTTCTAATTGTGAAAGGTGTTGCAGGAATTAAAATCTAATCGTCTGGAGTCCTTTTCTCAGAAATTGGCATTTTATAGGGGCACCCTAAAACAATGCAATAGATGTCTTCAATGATGTTATATGTGTGTGTATGCCTTATTGCAGGTAGATCTTTACAAAAGAAACAATCATCAAATGTTTTGGGATCAAACAAGATAAGTAAAACCCCTCAGAAATCTGGACTAGCAACTTCATTCTACTCAAAACGGAACATAGTTTTGTATTTGTTGCGACTGCGCCTAGATATGATTTGTATTCATAGAGAACATACCCCGCCAATAGAATGTCCGTCCTCGTCTGCAATGCCCCCGCGACTACGCTGTGATGTAGAGGCCGACATCCTGCACCTCCTCAGCACGAATACTACCATGACAACAGACACGAGAAGAGCAGCACCAACGGCGATCCCTACCCACATGCCAATTTCTGAAACATCATTGGAACACATACATACTGAAGTCGTGCATCAACTATAGCAGATGAATAACCGAGGGATTTATATAATCTATTAGTCTATAATTTCGTATTTTCTGCAGTACATGATTTTAACTTACATTTGCCCACGATAGTATCTGTTTCAGTGCCACGCCCAAACGTGAAAAGCAGCTATGTAATATACTATGTACATACCACTTGCATTGCTTTGCAAAGCTATAGAGTCTCCAGCAGCGCGTGGTTCTGTGCTCGCTGGTGTGGTAGTTTGTCGCCCTGTGCTCGTTGGTGTTCCAGTTTGTTGCCCTGCCACACGAGCTGTTGATGTTTCTGAAACTACAGACGTCCTTCTCGCGTCACCTCCGCTTTGTGTTCGTCCATTTGTTGTCTGACTCTGGGTTGCCGTCTGTGAACTCCGTGTGTTAGATCTCTGAGTTGTGCCAGCAGCCTCCGTGCCAGTGTCTAGAGTGGTCGTATCTGGAACTGTTGATGTCGTGCGTGGTCCTTTAGATGTGCTATCTGGAACTGTTGATGACGTGCGTGGTCCTTTAGATGTGCTATCTGGAACTGTTGATGTCGTGCGTGGTCCTTTAGATTTGCTATCTGGAACTGTTGATGATGTGCGTGGTCCTTTAGATGTGCTATCTGGAACTGTTGATGTCGTGCGTGGTCCTTTAGATGTGCTATCTGGAACTGTTGATGTCGTGCGTGGTCCTTTAGATGTGCTATCTGGAACTGTTGATGTCGTGCGTGGTCCTTTAGATGTGCTATCAGGTGCTGTTGAGGACTTGTGTGGGCCTTTGGATGTCTTGTCTGGAGCCGTTGATGTTCTGTCAGGTCCTTTAGATGTCTTACCCGAAGCCGTTGATGTTCTGTCAGGCCCTTTAGATGTCTTATTCGGAGCTATTGATGTCGTGTGTGGTCCTTTGGATGTTTTATCAGGAACAGTTGATGTCTCTCTTGTAGTTGTCCGATCAGGTCTAGATGTAACCTCCGGTATTGCAGATGTCCTCGTGGATGTCCTGTCTGGAATTTTAGACGTGTTTTCTATTTTTCTAGATGTCAGTTTCATTGTTGTAGACATCACGTTCTGTTCTGTAAATGGCTTGTCCGTAACAATAGATGTCCGGTTCGGTCCTATGAATGTATATCCTGTAGTTGTCCTATCTGGTCCTGGAGTAGTCCTTTCTCTTGTACTTCCGGTTGGGCTGTCTGTTGTACCATTGATATTTGGTATTTTAGTGTATGGAAGCTCCGGTATTAAGATGGCCTTCGTCATGAAGGCGCATGTCTGACAGCATAAGGAGAGCCCGTATTCGTCCGTTAACGAACATAATTGTCGCTCACAGCCGTCCATTTTATCACCGAACCTGCATCCTGGAGGGAAAGCATCACAGTATCAGTTGAATGGCGAATTCTTAATAAATAAACATCCCTCTTTTTAACTTGTATCTTAACATGTTTGTTATCCATATATATTGTTTTTATTTGTCGGAAACATAGATTATTACCGGACATAATATATGGTCATTTATAACTTAGGGTCTGAATAATAGCTCTACAGAGCTAACGTGTTCTTGTTATATACATATCCGACGCTAAATACAGTTTCTTCTCTATTGACAATGCAATGAATGCATCTACTGAGAGTACTTATTATACTATAATAGAGAGGTACAGTATGATTACAGTCTGTCCAAGACAACGTGGCATTACCTTCCAGGTTCATACTGACGTCATGACATGACTGACAACACTGTCGCTCTGTGCTCTCCTTATAACACAACTTCCGGTTAGTGCGTATCAGGTCACAGGACACTGCACTATTACTTGTGGAGGTATCGCCGAAGGGGCATCTTTCTGTGATGAACAGTTCAATGTATAAGTGTACATGTAGACGGTATAGCGGTTTGAATAGTTGCTGCATGATGAATCGCAAGAACTCTGCTTTGATATAACAATTATAAAGGGTGATGTAGCATTAAGTACTCATAATGAGATGACTAGAATGTAGCTAGATAATACGTGTTTAAAATTGTGCCAAGTATATAGCCTTGTCCTCGTCATAAGTAAAGATGGAAATATTAATTATTAGTATAATATTATGTGGTTCCCATTTTGCTAATAGGTTTCATAATTGGTATGTTCAGTATTTGTATCATTCATGGCACTGGAATACGTAGTTTCTATGAGCGGTAGCTAATATTACCTGGTCTAACCTCCACAAGGTCCGAATGTTTACATTTGCCTTCATAACACCACTGAAAACAACAACAACAACAAAGATAACCATTCCATATTAACCATATTGTTTGTAGATTTAATTTAAGCATATAAACTTATACCTCGCCTTAGTAGGAATGTGGACCGGAAAATCATATAGTATTTAAGTAACATTGTCAACACTGAAATCAATACGAAAATACGTGAATCCTCCTAACTTTCATGGCTAAGACTCTCCGGCTTGTATTAAATGTAATCGTAATATGGAACACATTCTGTAATGTATAATAAGTGCATAATAGAGCATACATTATTTCAAGATGTATATACATTTAGGTTTTGGTGAAGATGATCATGATCCTAGCAAATCAACTGGAACAACTTCTGAACACGAATGGACCTGGATCTTCCCTTACCTTTTGTTCTCCACAGATGACCCCGTCAGCGGAAGTGACCCTCGTGCATTGACCCCGGAGATGGTCCATACACCACAGACCTTTACACGTGTCACTGTAGTCGTGGTTGTGTCGGTTCTGTGGGGGAAAGTCAATGAGGATGACCAATTGCAGAGATAATACAATATATTTGTGTTTGGCCTAGTATAAATGTTTTCTTTCTCCTTTCTTTCTCTCTCTATCTGACTGTCACTATGTTATCTCTCTGGACCATTCGGGATTGTATGCCTATATCTGCGTCTGTCTGTGTTTGTGTGTGTGTCTCTCTCTCTCTCTCCCCTCTATCCATTTATTTATCTATCTCTCAATCTCTATCTCTCCCTAGCTCTCTCTATATATACCTGACTGTCACCTATCTGGACCAGGCTGGTCTTTCTGATCTCTCCCTTTCTCTCTCTCTCTCTCCCCTCTACCTCTCTCTTTTATATATATATATATACTGAGAGGCACAAAGAACGCAATGCACATTTCATTAAATATGTTCTTATGGAACTGTTATACATTATATTTGAATAATGCATGCAAATGATATATTGCAGACATCTGTAATTTAAAGAGGATATTCCCCGAGCCGACGTAAAATTGAAGAAAATGCGTTCGAATTAGAAAACACAGCATGTTGTTTTTCACAGCAACGGAGCAATTGCAGGTTAAAAACGTTTTGCATGTGCATTTCCAG
>JAUTBX010118736.1:0-11403 GCA_032361465.1 Lepetodrilus tevnianus | reverse complement strand
TAGGTGTTTGACCCGTTTATGTTCCCGGATATTGAATGAATCTCGGGCTATCTCGTGTCAACTTACGGTCCCTATCACAAATGGAGTAGAAAATAAATAAGATAATACTGTAGTACCAAAACCAACAATTTTATTTTTTGTGCTGAACAGTAAACATCTTGGGTATATGGCAAGACATCTAGTAGTACCCTCTCCCAGTACATAAACTTTGTAATCGTAAAACACCTTGTATCGCATTATTCGCATACCATTACCATACTGTGGTACATGTAGTTGTGACAATATACAGCATATACACCTAGAATAGAAAGATTAACAGCTCTTCCGATGAAGCATACATGAAACAAGATTGAACATAGCCTATAGCTCACTTGGTACATATATTTATATAAAAATTAAAATATAAACAATGTTGACTTTGATTGAATATGGAGTTTAACGTCGCTGCAGGAATCTTTCACCCTTGACTTCGATGAAAATACTTAAATTTGTTCATCTTTAATATACCGCAAATAATGTCTCATGGTCACTATGTAGTAAGTATTAGATGTGAAAAACAAATGCAAATTTAATATACATATATTTAGCACCAAGTTTCGTTTTAACGGTGAGTCAATGTTTGAATAACAGTTACACTTGATTATCCTTCATCAAAGATAGAGGTCATCTATTAATATTTTATTGATGTAATTTTAGAAAAACAGCTTCTCCATTTCTAAAATTATGAAAGAAAATTGGGGAAGAAAAACCACTGACTTTGATATGGACTGCCATAATTATCCTAAAAGTTCGAACACTTAAATTAATTGCCAAAATTAATGTTTCCGACCCAAAAAATATGAACATGACCAATTTGGTATAGTAAATTAAATTGCAAAATTGCAAAGATCCTCCCAAAATATTTCATGTTTGAGATCACTCTCAAATAGTTTCTGTAACATTTCTGAACTTAACATACATAAAAAAATACTAGCACCTAAGAAAAACAAGACATCATGTAGATGGAACTATCTTCAGAAATGATGATGTGTATATTAGCTTATCACATATGCTGGGAAAAATAAGCCATAAGATAATAAGTTCACTCGTCCTTTGGACCTAGTGAGCTGAAACATGAACATCAATTAAAAATAAATTATCTCAACCAGAAAATCTTTCGCTCATACAAATTTGATAGCATTTCCAGTACAAAGTACATGTATAATAGATAAAAGTTTACCATCAAATTGAAATCAGAACACAGATCAAGTTTTTCATAGAGGCAATCAGATCTTGTATTTAAATCCAATAAGACAACTTTAATATTTCAATTGAACTTGATAAACTTTATACAATCCTATTTTAATCTTTACAGTGGGTTTTTCAATTTGGCCGCTGGACTTAGAATAGTGCGCAATTTGGTGAAATATGCCATTGGAACATTTTCATTACGCTATCTCTCGGAATGTATGACAGCCAGATAGCTGATATTTATGAATCCAATTTCCAGCGCTATTAAATCTACTATTAATATTTCCAGCTACCACTGTAAATATTTAGAAAGAAGGCAACTAAATACATTAAATATTTCTGAAGATATTACATTCATAATAATATAGAAGCATAGATAGCAGTACTGATTAATACTAAATATGTATAATATTCAGTTAATTCTTGTCCTATCGTCATATTTCTACACCAACCTTTTACGCCTTACATATTTTGTACAGTCTTTAACCCTCTCCATGATGAAGGCAACCAGAGATGCCCTAAAAAGAATCCAGCACATCTTGCCTAGCCCACGTGATCTAACTCCGGGTCCTCCGACATGGAGGCAAGCGAAGCTCGGAATTGGTACCCTTGCCTGGGGGAGATGAATCCAGCAGGGAGAGGGTTAATGTTCAACAGTGGCCTGATAAGCATATGTCCAAATATCTGAGTGGAAACATATCTGATTTGAATTAGATTGATTTTTACACAAACATAATTTTGAAGTTAGAAAATAACTAAATTAAGTGCAAAAGAGTAAGTTAAAGTGTGTCAAAATATGAATTATTACTAAATATTTTTCGGTGAGTGAGTGATTATGGAGTTTAACATCGCTGCGGGAATCTTTCACCCATTTGCGACGATTAAATTTGGGGAAACATATTTACTTTTTTAAAGTGTGAGAGTTAATTGTTGCGTACTGCCGCTGCACGTATCTCACCCATATGCAACAATCTTAAAAGGAAGAAAGGTTTTAATAAAAACGGACCTATGAAACGTAAAGCTTTGCACCACTAATGTTAAAATATATTGTAGTTATCTAGATCAAACGTTTACAAAGCACCATAAATGACTAGACTGTTATGATTCAGGGCACCTATTCTCAAACCATTCTTATGATCGTACGACAATATTAAAGATTCATAAAAGCATGGCTATGCACGTTCTTAGCTTAAGATTGTAAGCACATATTGAGGATAGGCTCCCTGATCAAGAACTTCAGGTCTTAATTTTACGTAAGTGTCGTACCGTTCGTGCGCAAGTCGAGGCGTACATCATTTTTGATATAGAACAAGCAAAGTACACCTTGACTTATGCCCAAACTACTTTACGACACTTCTGTCAAACTACTTTACGACACTTCTGTCAAACTACAGTACGACACTTCCGTCAAACTACAGTACGACACTTCTGTCAAACTACAGTACGACACTTCCGTCATACTACAGTACGACACTTCCGTCAAACTACAGTACGACACTTCCGTCAAACTACAGTACGACACTTCCGTCAAACGCATGGCAGGGAAAAAAACGAGTGCGTGTGTACTGGTGAATAAAACAATCTCCCATCTCGTTTTAATTGCAAATCCAATATAACTGACTTGTTCTGACTATAGATCTCATCAACCTTGCATACAATTTGTGACCTATACATATATAAAATATAAGTAATATATAATATAAGTAACACCATCACAAGATATGACTTCTTGCAGGGAAAGTTTATCGATACCGAGATTATCGTTGTGATCATTTCCAAGTACATAAATGACGATATGCGATTGGTCGACTGCTGCCGACGAAAAGGCTTTGGTTTCACGACACATGCTCTGTCATGAGATCAACGGGGATATGGCAGGGATGGGGATGATATTATACACAACATCGCAAAGTCCAAACTGCAACTAATGAACAGGGATATTCAATAATTGCCACGTTATGAATTTTAATGTAATAAATCTACATCACTCTGCGTTTTAGTTGTAGCTCATTATAGTTTAGTGTTTCAGTCACATCTCATAATACGCCGTGAACTGCGTGCTCCTCGGTTTTAAGAGAGGCTACCCTCTGCTGTCAAGACGGCGTCAAGCTGTACTATGACAGTCAGGGCTTCTCGACCTAATCTCATAAATGCTTATTCAGTGTTATAGTTATACTAACATCTAATAAATACATCGATATACTGAACAAAATAAATACTGAACCAAAACTAATGGTAAGTCTGGCATACAAATGTTCATGTTCTTATAATATCATGATATTAATTTTCTCAGTACTGGATTAATTGTAAGTTCAGATTCCAATTCCCTTCAACAGTTAAAAAGGCCAAATATTATTCTGTGGTGCTTATGGTATATTGAATTAAATTTTGTTCTCTCTACTTGTATGAAAGGTTGGGTTTGGCAGTTTACCATAATGAAGGCATATTAATATATATAGATATAGAAAATAATTTAAACAATTAACTGTTAAATTAAATGAAATAGTTGTGATGTTTACAAATTTGTTAGATGGATGACAATAAACATTGACTTAAATATCATAATATACTAATGAGATAATAGATTGTGTAACTACCAATAATTGCCTTAATTAATTTCAAGAATAATTACTTGACATTAATCTACAAAAATTAACAAGTGGCACAAATTATCAATACAAAGAATCCAACTTCAAACATCTCATTCATAACCGACCACTATTTCGAGAATGTACAGTTAAAAGAACATGCTATCTAGTATCTACCATGACAAACTCTAGGATAACAATACATATGGCACAATGCAGTTATTAGATCTGCTACTGTGAAAGACGTAGGTGTTCAACTATATAACACATATAGCAAGGTGCGTGGATATGAAATTGATAGCGTACCAGACTGGCAGCAGACCGTATTCTTCACAATTCAAAGCATTCCTTAGAATACGGCATGGCATAAATCCTACAAATGCGTTCATGGCATTACCAATAATTATGTACTTGATATATATATCTGACTTTAAAAGTAAATAACGAATCTAATACCGTTACTACTCGCTTGCACCTGTTAAATGCAGTGTAATTATTTGTCTAATGTTATATATTTATATAGAATCAATATTTATAATATTATAAAAATAATGTTTGTGCCATGTGCCTTGTTTACTGTGAGTACACTACTTAGGTTGGCATAAGTACACTACTTAGGTTGGCATAAGTACACTACTTAGGTTGGCATAAGTACACTACTAAAGTTGACAAGAGTACACAACTGTTGCCAAGAGTAGACTACTTAAGTTACCATATACTACTTAAATTAATGTGAGTACACTACTTAAGTTGCAATGAATACACTACTTAAGTTGCCATGAGTACAATACTTAAGTTACCATGAGTGCACTACTTAAGTTACCATGAGTGCACCATTTAAGTTGCCATGAATACACTACTTAAGATGCCATGAGTGCACTTTAAAGTACACATGAAGTGAAATGGATGACATGGACGAAGGTATTACTAGCTTCAGATTGCGCTCCTGAAATATGTTAAATGGCAATATTTGCAAATATAATACAAATTATATAACATATAATGTTTTCAGATATAACAGATAACTTGAAACCCGAGTTCAGATCCAAAAGACTTTGCCTTGTACATAGAACAGAGATTCAACAGTAATTCAGTAATTCTTACAACGTAAATTAGAACAAAACGCATCATTATCATAGAAATTACAGAACTATAACCATGTTAATAGCAAACTCTTCAATTAAATTTCTAAAGCTATCTTCTCTGGTGGCGGACGGGTGAAATCTTCCCGCTGCGATACAAACCACCAATTAATTAATTAAAGATATCTTCTCTAATTAAATCATTAATAACTTGGACAACAATTCCAAATATATTAGCATATTTTCCTCCAAGTCAGGTTACGGTACTGTAATATACAATAAACATCTGACTATGATTTACAATTGACTGGCTTTCAATTTTTTTTCGATTCGATGCAGACACATATCACAGTTTTTGGCCTACAAAAATATCATGAAGCGGAAGGGTTGTCACAGACACAACAAACAGACCAATCTAAATGTTTCAATAACATTTCGCACAAAACAAATTAACACAATCACCAAAGCATTGACCTACATATATAATCAGTTGATATATTAATTCAAATTATACATACTCTGTACATGTGAAATATTAAATTTAGGGGTGTCAAGATTCATCTTTGTGGTACTTATATTTACACCTTGAACCTGTACCTATTTCTTCAAATGCATACAATCACAGATATTTGATATACGGTACCTAATGGCCAGTAAAAATTAACTACAAATAAAACGAAAATAACAAAAACCTAAAAATGGTATCCACAACTAACTGTGTGGCTTATCCAACTAGTTAATGTACCTTGATATAACAGCTTGCAATGCTCTGTGGATCCGATTAGCATACATCGCTGACTTAGACTTGTAGCGCATGCTGTATCGATATTATCGTCCTAGTCACCGATTGAATTATACAAATCTATTTTTCTAATTTCGAGGAATTTTCCAAGTTCCAGTGATAACCAAACACGAGTAATAAGCCTTTGGTTGACTAAACTCCAGATAAAATCTTAATACTCCGTATTACTTGCTTACATTTCTGTTCGATTCAAAGGTGAATGATGTTGTTCGGCATCTGTTCAGCATGGTCTAGGCTGCATAATATATATACTGTAAGGTATGTAAACAAAATAACAGCACTAGGTTATCACCAGAATCTTTAAACAAAATGTCTAAAAATAGAATGTTTCCCACTTAGGTACCCTATACGCGCTCTACAAATGCACATATTATTATTATTATAATAATACTACAACAGTATATCATTAGCTTTTGGAGATAAAAAGGTGGTATGTATGGCATTACAGTATTTATTAATAATAATAATATAAATAATAATAATAATGTGCACATTTATATTGTACCAGATCCATACTGGATAGAATGCTCATATGGGTCATAGTGCTAGCTATGTTCATAGTGCTATATTAGTACTGTTTAGCATTACCAGCTAAAACTTAGTCCTGTCCAGACTCATCCAGGGCTCTGGACTAACATATGCCCGACGTACAGGGGCAAGATTATTGCACTACGGGCAACCTCATTTTTAACATTTAGCACCTTTGGTGCCATTGTGACTTGCCCCGACTAGCTCTGCGGGCAAGTAACTATTGCCATGACTAATTCTGCGGGCAAGTAACTCAACATGTTAGTCTGGAGCCCAGTCATCTATATCTGTGATTGTATGCCGTAAATGCTAATATGACTTTCCAATTAGACACCAACAACACATAAATACTCATCAACAATACCGTACACCCAGTAACTATCTAAATGCCTAATCAGATTTATCAATTATTTTTTTTATTGAAATGTACTCCTGCCAGTTGGACATAACATGCCAGTTGGACATAAAAAAATTGTACTTTGATTATGTGGTACGGCATGAGCTTAGTTACTACACCCCTTATTAACATCACTTACCAAAAATATGTACACATAACCAACAACAGCACTAATATTTTCATTATTTTGAAAACAACAAATACACTTTAAGTACATGTACATAAAAAAAATTAATAATAATAAAGTACTAAAAAGTTATTATCATTACAATGTTAGTACTTTAGTATGTTAAAACAAAAAAAGCTATTATTATAATTGTTTACCGCAATCTTTGCAGATCTGTTAAAATTTGGTAATCGAAGATCTTTCATCTTTTCTTGGAAAAGCACATAAATAGACTTCATAACAACGCATATAATAAAATAATAGTGCATTACTTTTGCTGTAAAATGGACGTAATTTGCATTACAACACAGACCACCAACCTTCCTCCTAGCCATGTCATTCCTGATGAATTTGTGACCAATAAGATCTATTAGCACTGTGAGATAATTATTTTGAAATGGATTCCTTCAACTTCAAAAATGACAACGTGTAGAAACAAAATAATTACATTTAAAACAATGTATTTGTGATGACAATGAGCCTCACTGCAGCAGTATTTTAAAACGATAAATATTGCGAATGAGCATGGCACCTTACAATTGTGAGGATGATCTTACAAAAAAGAAATATCAAAATTAAGTAACCATGGCACATTTCAGTAAGTACTGCATGTTGACTAGATTAAATCTATTCCAATCTATAATTCATTCAAATAGGCTCCGGTTTAGGGAAAACGGGCCCGGAACTGGGTTCCTGAGCGAGTGAATGCCCGTTGGTCAAATCCGTGGCGCCCGAATGATGGTATAGAGACGACGACTTGGAAGTTTCAGTTTTCGGCCGTAGCGTCTGCTGCAGCACAGTCTTGACTATAGACAGCTCGGGTTTGTTGGTTTTAGAGATTATGGATAGATACGATGTCATGGTGCGACTAGAGTTCGAGGCTGTGGTAGAAGATCCCTGGCCGGAACTGAACTGCTTCAGGTAGCCCGTTGAATTGCTTTTCTGCGAGTTTCCGTCTCGCTTGGACGCGCCTGAAGACAGACGAGGATGTTTGCTGACACTGCCGTCGAAGATATGCAGAGGGTACTGAGATTTGGCGATGCCGGCCGTACTGCTGGCCTTGGAAGGAGGTGGTGGAGGTGGGGGAGGAGTTGTCTTTTCTTGGCTCTTGCTCCGCAAGGGTATGTCGTCGTTGTTGCTGTCTGTGCTGGGGTAGCTAGAGGCGTGAGCCGTCACTGTCACCGGACCCCCTCCGAGTATAGCCTGTGGGGTGAGGCAGATGTTGAGGGTGATGTTGGCACTGTCCAGCAGGTTCTTCTCAGGACTGGCTCCGTTGCTGTTGTCAGAGTCGTGGCTCCTTTTCCTGGAACCAAGATGGCCGACACTCTGCATCCCTCGGATGTCCTCTCGGCAAACTATTTTACCTGTTTGGAGAAGACAGACCATTTCAAAACACATGGTTCAATCTTTCAAGGACAGGATGTAGAGATAAATATTATGACGCATCGGCAAGATGATGCTTTGCCTGCTAACCAAAGGATAAATGAATAATAGTATCGAATTTCCAACAGAAATGTAAACATTTGGAACAGGCTTTGTAAATTATCATTAATAATTTAATATCCTCAAAATCAGTGTTCGAAATAGAGCCCGTCCACACGCCCGTGACGGGTTATTTTCAGCAAGAACTGGTAACGTTTTATCCTTGCACGCCCGCATGTCGTGTTACTTTTTGTTTGTTTTTCAAGATGTATATCATCGATCACTGGCCAACATGTATGAGGACGGGTAACTTCTCAAGACTTACCGGCAGTGAAATTATTGGAGTTTTATACACTGCTCATAATAGTTCGAGCATTATCATACCTGAGAGTGTGTCTCTGCCTATTTTCATCCTCTTCAGCCAGTTGTCGAATGCTACCAGATCTAAGATGTCCATCTGTTGCAATATCCCGGACAACTGCTGCTTAGCGGTGGACAAGTCGATGTAGGCACTCTGCTCAGGATAACCAGATTCTGCCGAACAAAAATACACATTTATACTTACAAAGCTTGGCATTATCAATATGTCAAAGTTTGCTGGGCATTCATGTCACTTCATACAAGTCAGCATACTTTAAGAATCTGTAAAAGACAGACACAAACACATACAAGATTTAAACCGTATAATGTAGAAACCATAAATATAATTTCATGTTCAGAATCTGAAGAATTAACTTTACAAAAAAAATGTCCTCCTGTCCAAATGTGACAAGCAGTGACACTGGTGAGATAAATGAATTAATTTCGGAGCAGGTCTAAACCCCAAAATATTGTAACGCTTGCTGGATTATCATTATGCAAAATTATTGCTCATTAGGGCATCTCTGGTTGCCTTCAGCAGGGAGAGGGTTAAAAGAACAGAGATTAGAGCAGTACATATGGATGTTGTAATTTAATGTGGAATTCCATTGATTATTAATTAAATTAATATTTAAAAAAAAATAGTTTACCACTGGCATGGTTATTAACAATATCATGATCATCAGATGCAAACTCTGCACCGCTCCCATGAAACCCATCCGGAAGTTCTCCGTTGTCCTCCGCCTGATCCTCGTTGAATGTCAGCGACTGGTAGGACAGACTGTCGCTGGAGTCCAGCTCGGAATCCGGATGAGAAAGGATGCGAGGTGCCTCCACCTCGGACTTAATATCGAGCGGAGCGTAATTATCAGTCTCGGCTTCTTCACTGTCGGCATTCAGAGACTCGCAGTTCGAGTCTCCCCCGTCGACTGGCGAGGGGCTCAATTCGGAACTGGCTTGAGCAGCCATTCCTGTCAGATCTCGGATTTGTCTGACCATCTCGTTCAGTTTGTTCATACCCAGTGCACAGGGTCGGTACCAGGATTGCGCAGGGGCAGGCTGATTCACGTTGACACCCAAGTAGAACGGAGAATATCTATGATTAGCTGCAACTGGTCGTTTTTCCATGTAAAGTCTATACAAAGCCACCGGGTCTTGTTCTGGTACCTCAGGTTTGCTCCAAATGACGTCTTGTGTCAGACGTAAACTACTATTTGGAGCTCTGTGCATTATTTGAGGCGAGAAAGCCAAATATTCACGTCCCGTTTCTTCTTCCACACCAAGCATAATATCCCCCCACAGTAACTTCTTGTGCTCCGTTGCCTTCCTCATCTTCAAATTCATGACGAAAACAAAACACAGAGAAAACAGAATCGATACTGGCGAGTAGGGCCCGAACTCTTGAGATTTGCATAGCTGCGATAGTCGTTGTTCCATGACTTGAGATGTGGAACATATCTGTGACTTGATTCCTTTGCCCATTTGTTTCAACATCTGCTGTTTCAATTTGAGTGCTGCCCTTGTTTTAGCAAAGTGAAGGTCTCTAGTTAATGAAGTAGGATAAGATTTCAACTTCAGATATCTCTCTATACTGGCAAGCATGGCTCGTAAGCTGCAGGGTTCATATTCAGCTCCATCAAACTTTCGAACAACCATGAAGAAGGAGGACAAGTATTTATCGAGCTCTATCGGTGGGAGACATTCAGGAGGGCGCTTTTCGTTTAATGACTTTAGATAACTGATTAAAATCTTCATATCTGCACCGGTTTTTCTGTTTGTGTTCTTATTTTCCATAAGAAAATTTGAAACTTGTTGCTCATCAGGTACAGGTATATGTAGAACAGGAGAATGCAACTTCTCAGAACTTCCGTCGAGTGCAAGACCATGTGTCACCATGTAAACATCGTCGACATCGGCGTTATCGAGAGAACGACTTCTTTCATCGTTACTGTCATTTTTATATTTGGCAGCCATTTGTGAAGTCGGCGCTGGTTGTGCTATCTTTTCTTCTTCTCCATTTGATGAATCACGTTTCACTTTTGTGACAAGGTCCATTTTCTAAAATTAAAGGCACAACATTGCATCAAAATTCATAATCGAAACAAAATCACTCAAATGATTGACAGACATGATACCGGAAGCCACCTAGTGTTGGTAAACATTAGAAGAAAGACAACTCCGATTTACCAAAATCCGCTCACCATCAAACTATTTTCTAATGTTACAAAAACGGTGGTTATTCTTAGAAGTCTTTTTTTGATAAACTGGTGTCAAGTTAACTAGATACAAGGAACTAGATACAAGGAGTTCATCAGTCCAATACTTGCTTATCTCAGTGTTCGACGATATATGAGAACAAGAGTTTGATATACAGCTGTTAATAATATGTAAAGTTGGCCAACAGCCGCTAGTAAGAATTTATCAGTGTTGATACGACTGTTATCTAGCAGTTCCGACTATTTTTGGAATCGGTCATGAGAGTTTAATATACTGTAGCATATGCGAGTCTCGGGAATATCATAACTGGGTTACTATACGTCCACCGAAGACCAGTACATCATTGTATTCGGTTAAATGTAGATGATAATTTGTCATGTGATTGCATTTGATTAGGCCTATTAAAAAGCCTATAAATTCGGTGTAGTCTATGTTAAATAAATGCCTAGCTAAAGTCTGAGTCACGGATTATAGGGGAAAGGAGAGATACAAATAACCAAATATACATATTAATAATAAGCTGGAAAAAACCCCCAGATTACCTGACTTGGCATAATGTTTATAGCACTATAATTATAGATAGCCTACATTTGAATATCCATAGCTTCCAC
>JAUTBX010118725.1:0-11405 GCA_032361465.1 Lepetodrilus tevnianus | reverse complement strand
GAGAGAGAGAGAGAGAGAGAGAGAGAGAGAAAGAGAGAGAGAGAGAGAGAGAAATACAGAAAAAAAGATAAATAAAGAAAAGATAAAGAAATATCTAGAAAAAGAATTTTTCTTTTTATTACAGTCATATTCGATGCATACCTAAAATAGCACATGCAAATAGCATACTACATGCATCCTATGTGCAGGGGTCTCCACGGGGAAGCGTTTCTGACAGTAGTTACCCCCAATAAACCGTTTGTTGTGTATGGGAAGGTCGCCCAATGCTCAACTGGGCAAGCAGAAATCCGAATAAATGTCCTGGCCGATTAGGCCTAAGTGAACGCCATGTCAATCTGTTGCAGAAGCCAATTGTATTGTCGTTGTAAATCTGCTGAGCACATGTTGCAAGGAACTGGGATCGATACAGCTCACTTGGTAGATCAGCACAATCAAATATGTAGATATCGATATCCTAGGTCTCGTGACGAACAATAAGCCGGAAAGTGAGATATACTAAAGATGGTGCACTAAAGATATCCTAACAGTGCACTAAAGATATCCTAACAGACCTGCGCTATAATGTGCTTCCTGGTATTAGTGTGGCAGATAACTGTGCCATGTAGTAATAATAATACTAATAATAATAGTAATAATAATAATGATATCTATGTCATACAATAACAATAATCATACACATTTTGGTCAATAAATATGTTTAAACTGTATAATAACAATAATAAATTGACGATGATGATGACGATAAAATAATACATTATATTAATAATAATTATTATAATTATAATTACTGATATTCGTTGGGCAGATCTGTCTGTGCCATACTGTAGTAGTAGTAGTAGTAGTAGTAGTAGTAGTAGTAGTAGTAGTAGTAATAATAATAACGATGATGATGATGATGATGATGATGATGATGACGATGATGATGAGTATTAGTATTATTATAGTGATGATGATGATGATGATGATAATACTAATAATAAATCCTAACCCATTACACATCCTTGTTTGAAAACATAGTCCTCATTATACCGGTCAATAGATCACTGTGCATTCACTTGTTCGTCTCAACTCCCTGGAGGGTATGTAGGATTTTGTTATAGAAAATCACAACAAATGAACACGAGGAATATTCAGGGGACTGGAATACATTATACATAACCAGTATCGACCTTATTATATAGGAACAAGTATGAGTCTATTTTAAGTCAATACAAACTAGGAATACATAAGATACATGTACTTCTTTCATGAACTATCCTCACAAGCTGCGTTTAATATGATGCAATAGATGGACTTTTATTTAATGCAAATGTATTTTCACACGACTGTTTTCACGGTAGTTCAACACGTGTAAAACGCTACAGTGAGTTTGTTTGCGACACATAGCAATCATTCTTGTATCGTAGAACTATGTGTAGCAGTAAATCATATCCCAGGCGACTTTCCAACCAGGAAACCTCCACTGTACTCCGTTACACCTGTAAAATAGCTCTGGTAATTTTTCACCTGTGACACGTGGAAATGTCTCCCTTAACATTAAACTCCTAAGAGCCGGAGAACTGTATCCCTTCATACCATCTTTCTGTCTCTCCCTCATTCTCGACTCTCCTCTCACAAACGTTGTAAACATGATAAACGAGATAATTATAACGTCTGTCTTAGATTTTTATTTGCACATTCATTTCAGTTTTTCCATCAAGTCCCGTCAAAAAATACATTCGGTAAATCCGAGAGAGAAAGCACCGGCCTATACATACTGCTTTCCGCTGTCAGACGCAACGACATCCAGGTAAAATATTGTACGTTTTCTGGACTTATAATGTCGACATGTTGGAGAACACTACGCACATTTCGCACTTCACAAATCATACTGGCCACGATTTGTCAAAGAGGCTTGTCTCCCATTTTGTTAGGGGCGGCTTGAAAAACAAGACAGGTGTTACCTCAGGCTGCATCAAAGAGAACGGGCTGTATAATAAGTCATGGAGATGACCGGAGAGTAGTCAGGCGTGTTCATCGTACTTACTTCAGAGGGTTAAAACAATTAACCACAGACACCTACAACATGATGGCAGCGTGATTACAAATACCAGAGACATATTGGTAGGACTAGTATAGGACAAGTGAAGAATATTCTGATATTAATACATTTATATTAATTAATTAAAAAACATACTAATCCGATATTACTTAATTTGTATTAATTAAAATAACATATTAGTATTCACTTAGTGCTTGGCGAAATTATGAATACTTTTTTTTTAGTGGATTTGGAAATACAAATAATTGTATATGAAGTGTCATTGATGAGGAGTAATGTGGCACAAAGAAAGATGACATATTTACAAGAACGAAACGTATTGAGTTGATGATTTACAGAAGTAAAGAACATTTCACATGATAAAGAATTGTATCTTATAAACATTACAACCATATACTCGCATATACAATTACATACGACTGTTTACATCCATAGTATCGACAATACCTCGCAGGTTTACCCCGGAAGTAAATTATCACCTAGGTCAAAGATCAGGCAAGACAATTTGACCCTATGGTCAAAAGGGGGCGTGGCAACAGGTAGATTCTACTGTATCGATTACTTTGAGACTGTGCATTACTAAGCTTGAAAAGGATACGCAATAACCATGTCCTTTAATGTGTTGTTGATTGACAACGAAGTTTCTTTGAAGTGAAATTAGTTTCCCGCCTTCCAGAATGTGTGCCAGCAACGTACTACCATCTCAAGGGAAATGGGAGGGATTTCTTTTTCCTGTGAAAGATTACCACCAACAATTGAATTTTTGAACGAACTATATTGGCTTAGCGGCCTTTTTGCAACACGTGTTCCGAGTGTATGCGAACAAAAGTTTTGTAATCTTAAAAAAAAAATATTAGAAATATTTTTTCTTTGTTTTCTTCCTTCTGTGTGAAGATGCTAGTTTGGAAATAATCATGTTTTCTGATAAGCCGGTGCTTCTTGCCTATGAAATGCCACTGAGCATGGCTATTGTTCGTAACACTGTTTACACCCAAGCCCGGAAACAATTACCATGGTGTGGCTTGTTGCCCTGGAAAGTGCAAAGTAGTGGTTCAATGTGGTAATTTGCTTCCGTTAGTACAGATTCCACAATACCAATGCTACACATTGTTAGGTATACACGTACAATGTGTTCTTTAAATTCATGTTGCTATAAATTTAGATCATTAAATATTTCTAAATTAATAAGTAACGCGTCATTGATTAAAACGATCGTTTGTGTTTTCGATAACGCCGTCTAAAATATGAGAAATTAATTTATGAAAAGTTCAATGCTGTTATATAATGTATGCTGTCATGCACATTCTTTTCAAGTATGCCCATATTTGCTAGAGGACCTTCGTTGATCTCATTGACTCTCATTTGATCTCATACCACATGTGTATTTCTTGGTGCGTGGGAATTCGTCAATAGAGTCCCGTTTCTTTATAGACAATGATTGAAGCAGAAAAATCAAATCAATATTTAATATGTACAACTCGGCCACGCTAGTACACTGGTGTCGTATAACTGATCTTTCCTATTATAACTTTTCTTATTTAATTATTCTTGTTTGTTTCGCTCAGCTAGTTGTATAACCTACTGACATGTGTCAGTGCTGATACACAACTACACGACAATCCCCGAGTCCTATACGAACTCTCTACCCCGTTGTCTTGCCTCTTCAAATGTCAATCATTGTCTTATGGAATCAATGTTTCATGATAAGATATCCGTTTACAATATGCATTGTAGTTAGTGCCTTGTTAATACCGCGCTGTCTTTTCAATTCATGTTTTAACTGTTACAAGCGTTCCTTAACGTTGAAAAAAAAGAGATAAATAATTTACACGGTGTATTGATAAATACGTACTGAGGCTACAGTATTCAAAGGGAGCTTACTCCAGTCACCCAGTAATGTGGGTTTATTCAGGGATGTGCAAAGCTT
The DNA here is from genome assembly GCA_032361465.1 of Lepetodrilus tevnianus. NCBI lineage: Eukaryota > Metazoa > Mollusca > Gastropoda > Lepetellida > Lepetodrilidae > Lepetodrilus > Lepetodrilus tevnianus. The sequence continues at coordinate 7,437 of JAUTBX010118725.1, read as the reverse complement.
ATGTGTGACTGTATCTTTGCTCACACTCGTCAAACAAAATCGAGAAATAAATTCGATTTAACAACATCAGAGGAAGTAGTGTGTGCCTCGGCGTTACCCTTCCTCTATTCCTATCACGTCTCACATTGATTCCATTGGAACCATGACACACAACAGATGTTGGAAATGCAATAACCTGCACGGGCTCGCGGGCCAAATATAATTTTTCTTTTTACAATTGGATGTTAATTCAATATTGTGCATTGCTAGAAGATCTCTCAAGATTTATGAAAGACTGGAGCAGTTTACTGTGTTAACTTCTACATATATGATTCCGAAAATGCATTGATGCGAAAATGTATATTACTATGTTATGTTCTTAAATTCGGGGATAGATATTCACTGTAAATATAAACTTATTAATTTATATCCCATGTAATTTTTAAATATATATTTTTTTAAATCTGTTTCTATGTTTTAAACAAAAGATCGATTATTTTTAAGTTAATGTTTTAATTAATGCTATCTTGATAGCAACAATATGTATGACTATTTTATCCATGAATACTATCCTTAGGAAGATAAATACTATGATTACTCAATGCATATCAGCATATGTTGGATTACATTTTATTGATCTCAAGACTCAAGTGCAATGTTAATAACACATACGTATTTAACAGATTTCGAAAAAGTAAGTGATGTATAATTTCATAATCGACAATGATCGAATATGTGGTATGATATCATTTTTAGTACAATAAATACTGTGATTATGTTCTTCATTTTCTTTAGTAAACAACTATGCTACTACTTACATTTATAAATATACAAATATGGAGCACTCTACAATACATTACAATAATTTAATATCATGTTAATGAATAATGACATATGTATTTAATTAGGTAAAACAGACAGTTAAAATTAAAGCACCTAATGCATGTTGGGGGATTTTGTTAATGTCTTGTAATTCTAATATGTTGATAATTTTAATGTTTCTCTAGTAAATGCCGAGGCTATGTGTCCTTACATAAAATAACTCCCAGAACATCTTCAGAATTGATTTTCAACATAGGCCTCAATCATATAGTCATGTAACATATTACATAATTAAATGTAAATCTCATAAACGATAATATATTTCATGCTTATGTAGACGATCTAAATATTGCCTTTCAACATAATAATAAAACATAGACATATTTAAGAATAGATCGTGAGTGAGCTACAAAGCATTTTGAATTGAACTATACATTATCATTGTTAAGTATAGTTGACCAAAACCAATAAACGTGTCGTTGACATTGAAATCTTTGTTTTCCAATTTTAATTTGAACTACTCCAGGATACACTGGATTCATTAATAGGCAATAACACAGGAAACAAGTAAGTATACATGCTCTACATAATCAGTTACATTAATTAATTAAAATGTCGAGATATATTTAAAGTTTACAGTTACTACATAATTGTATATCAACATTTAATATAACAACTAAGCTATAGCTTTACAACATCAATCATTACTAAAACATTATTCACTTGGTCGTTAACAATCGTATCAGTGTCAGTTATACCATTGGAAATTACTAGTTACTAAAATGGTCATCCGACACACCGTTACACATATAGTACACACACAGTAACGTAAAGACATGTGTACACATCCATATACGATATGTTTAGTATGCTAATTACATTAGATCTATGCCCATATAATATTACAAATATCTCTCGTTTATTCCCAGCGTGTACATGCTGTTAAAATGCAGACAGATTAACACACTTTTCTGCAGTGGAATGTTGTCTACCACATAGCAGTGGAAAGGATTTTGGAAGTACAAACATCATTATATGTACGTCAAGAGCATGTACCTTGCAGTTGTAGCTAAGAACTATTCCCGTATGACCATAACTATCTGTGAAAGTATGCCTTTAAAGGAAACAAATTTAGAGATGTATGTGTATTGAAAGTAACATTATGGTAGTCTTATATTCGGTAAGGATGGCCAACGTAGCAGAAATATAATAAAAGTGATGTTAACATTAGCACATATCAACATGTTCTGCCGACTGATCTGGCTAGACCTACAGCGAGCACCTGTAATGCAGATATACGTCAGAGTGACTCCAAGATATTTCCTCAGCCGAGCTTATACCCTCAGCTTCAACGTCTAATTCTCCCTTTATGTCAACCCGACAACTTTAAACGACATTTCACAGTATGGCTACTGGATACTTCACTGAAGAACAACAAGAATCTATATATCCCTTCACCCTACGTTACTTAATTGGTCAGATTTCATGGCTATATTTCCCCAACTGTGAGCTTCAACGAATACTGGGGGCCTATACCCGAAACGTTCGTACGATCTTAGTCTAAGGCGTAACGTGTTCATAGCCGTACTAGATGACTCTCAAAGTGTTCTATTTCTGCAGTATATCGGGCAACTTAACTCGCCTTCAGCAGGGAGAGGGTTAAAAGTGTCGTACCATCGTAAGAACGTTTCCAGAATAGACCCTCTGATTCCCTGTGGGTGCGTACACTTGCCGTGTATGAAGTTAGTCCGACTGTGCATGGACGCAGTTATATTCCTGTATGAATCGTACACGACAAATTATCAAAACCAGTCGCAATACCCCAGTGTGACGTGATATAAACGTGCATTCAGTCGGCGGATGTTTACAGGAATATCTTTGTTGAATATAAAGCCTTACATCAAATGTTTGATTTAATTTGTCTGGCAGTTTATGTTTTAATGTCATTCCTAGGGTGAAGTAGTGTATGTAAATGAAATGCTGTTCTACTCCTACTGGTAAAAGTACGCCGCATGCTGTGGTAATCTGACTTGTTAGAATGTGTTCGCAGTCTGAACGGATGTAGAATGAAAAGTGGATGATTAATTTAATGCTTGTTTTAGTTATGGATTCACACAACAAGGCATGCTAATATGTGTCAATAACATATCCATATACACATACTATCCTATTGAGCGTTTCGATTCACTTAATGAAAGAAAAACAAATAATCCCTAACTAAATGTACCTGAAACATTATATTATGCATAGTGGATTTGTTAACATTTAAGATTTTAGTAAAAAGAAATGCGAATCCGTTTTCATTCATCCTCAATAAGACTTTACCATATAATACCATGTATACCTCATAAAACTTGTCCTTTTACGTTTATCGTTGAATTGTTTAATACACCTGAAGAAGAGCGCGTTTGAATGTACATTGAAACGATTATTATTGGCTATTACATCGTATGTATACAGGGAAAATGCACCTGCATATGGAATTTCCTATTTGCACCTGTTCTCGTCTTACAAGATAATTTGACACGTATTTATCTCATAAAGCACGAATTCTCTGTCTCAGTTAATTTATATACTAGATTCAAGAACTGTGGATCTACATTATCGTAATATCATATTACCCTCTAATCCCTTAAGCATTCGTATCACTTATATTCAAATGATTATCCCATGTGAAACATAATTTCTGTATCAGCCAATATCAGACATAACCTGGACAACATATATCGCTATATTAAATCCTCCCACACTGAATAATAACCAAGAAGCTATTAGCACACCCTGCAACTCACAACTACCATTAGGGTCAATGAAGCATAGAAGTAAACTAAGCATGGCAAAACTTGACTTAGAGACCTGCGTAAACCGCTAGACTCCGGTGATTTCTTTCACAAGAGAAATGGATCAACCATTGAAAAAGCTCAATAAACACCCTTGTAAGTTTCTCAGTGAAACCTTTCTGTGTATGTAGTATACTATGATTGTCCACTAGAAGAACGCTCTCGTACTATACAGATTTCTGCGTCTATGGGTTTGGGGCAGGGATTTTGGGATCGTGTTGATACAGGGGCTATTGTTAAGTGGTGTCGTTTCTCTGATAGACAGGTGTTTATAGCGATACTACAGTGTTGGCACTTAGCGTCTCAGCAACTGTCAATGACTTGTTGATACAACAGAAGACGCACAACTCGCAGCCCTCAAGAATAGAGTCGGACAACATTTATGTTCATTGATAAAGTCAAGACAACACAACCAATCATCGCACAATCTGGTATAGGTTGAGGCAGATGTATATACATACCTTGACGTAATGAACATAAAAAAAAATCAGTGTTGAGACGTAATAAATGCATATTTTCATATTAGTGACATTCCAGTTAACACACACACACACACACACACACACACACACACACACTCACACACACACATACACACACACACACTCACACACACACACATACACACACACACACACACTCACACTCACTCACACACACACACACACACACACACTCACTCACACTCACACACACACACACGCACGCACGCACACACACACACACACTATCATTAAAATGTTGTACAAAGTGAATAATTATTAGGACTCTTACAAAAGAGCAGTTTGTTCGAATCGTTTGAACAACATTCATAAAACAGTTCAAGGAGATTTAGGCATGATTTCAGTGTGTGGACATTGTGTATTGTACATTCGCAGTTATGTTTCCATAGAAGTGCCCGAGGCTGTAGTTGTTGGTTGCAGAGCATGCTGCGAATTTACATGTTTGAACTTATTTCAGTTGGTCACAAGACAAACAAAATAGGAAGGAGAATAGTATTTACTTTACGTCGGATATGTGGAAAACAAAAACCGTTAGCTCTATTATTCCAACAAATAAAAACAATACAAATGGCCATAGGGAATGTATAATGAAAAGCTTTGAAGCACACTTTAATTTTTAACAGTAAACTAATATGCAAGAAATACTTCAAAACCAATTTGATGAAGAACCTGATAACAAAAGGTGTCTGGAGTATAACAACACGATGCCACGGGAGATAACTAACTTCCGGTTACGTCGTGCACTTCAAGGAATGCCAGAACGCAGTTCACGGGGATGTTAATACCTAATTTGAAGCAAGTACATCCTCAGTAGAATCACTTCTGGAAGTATTGTACGTAATGAATAGAGGTGAGGCTAACGTTGGTGGGCCCCCTGACTGCCGCTCAGATGCCGAGGATGATACAATGTCCTTACACAGCTCTGATTGACTGGAGCCAGCGGACTGCGAGACCACATGTTGAGACAGCTTTCCTCAGGACAAAACCACGTCCCTATCTTGAGACATCGGCGATGCGACTGTCGGGTCTAGCATTCGCTTGATATTTTTGTCTTATTACTAGAGTCTTTTTCTCACAAGGCCCAGATTTTACGAGCCACTAAAGCATGAACACTTCTTTATGGACCGACGACTATCATTCAGATCCCGTCACAGGATCTTGGGTACCTCGCGGGATACCGTCTCGTGATGTAGAATACTAAAGCCATATCCCAGTGGGTAGCGGCCCAAATCGGCCATGAAAAAGCCAAAGCGACGTAGCAGGGTTCTAGATGGCAAATTGTCTCTTACCTATTGCCTAGATACACTAGATTAATGGACAGCGTAGGTCTTTGAACAGGTTCAGGCGTTTAGAGTACCGTAACACATTTGAGGCGCAGTCGTTCTTCAAATATCACATGTGGGTGTGGACATAGAAACTGTGGAATATTGGAGGTGTCGGGTACCCTGGTGATTTGTCTCGTTTAATTATCGTACATAACACAGACCGAACACCATGAAGCTCTAAGAACATTAGAACAGAAGTTGACGACGACGGACGATTAGCCGTCCAATAGGAGTACTTCTCCGACTGAAAATGTCTTTTCGAAAGCTTTTGGACAAAACCCCTTCTACTTGACCGAGCAATATAGTAAAGGTGTTGTGTTAAATGGAAACTAATTTAATCTTTTGGTTGAATTTACGGGATATTAATTTTTTTTCGGGTTATTAAATATCCTGTAAGTGATAATAACGATAGATTGAATGCAATTTCATGATGAGGATACCCATAAACACACTTTTATGTTTTCGACATTGTGAAGTTGAAATTGCATTTATACCCATCCTTGTGATACACGCGCTGCTGACATGCCTGCGCAGACAAGCCACGACAAGACATCCGCAATCGTCCAAACTGAAACTTTGATGTAAGAATGAGAATACAGTTGTACAATGCGATTGTAAAAATTCGCTACAGGATTTATAAACGCCTCACGAACAACACATATTTAATAATTGTAACTTCCATCTTGAATCAATATCGATACTATGAAATATAGAAGTCACTTTATTACTGTAACGAACTCGTAGAATGTCGAAATCATGAAATTACTATAAGTCACCCATTGCGAAGTCTTAGCATGTTGAAAAATGTCCCTCTGAGCTGTACTAATATTCCTGCAAATTGAAATATGTGATAAAACACTTAAATGGGTGTGTGACGTAATAAAATCAGCGGCATATAACTGGGCTCAGAATGCATATTTATTTGTGTAGTGACGTGGAAGCGTGTAACAGTGGGAAGTGTACATCAGATCCACAGCTTTGTTTTAATAGTCATCCTTGAGGAATAGGCAGTGAGTGCATCACTTCTATGTAATACTTCATATGATAGTTCAAAAGGTAACAAATAAAAAATATACAAAGGCCTCTATACTGTAGATAATACCACAGTGCTGTCCTAAACACAAATGATAACATATTAGAGCTTATAGGATGCTTCAATAGTATTCATTGAAAATTTAAATATATTTTTAAGGAAACGTAGTATTCATTGAAAAATATAAATATCTTTTTAAGGAAACGTGAATTGTCCTACAGTCATTGAGTCATATTTGCGTGCACAATACAAATCTATATATGTATACATTTGATATACGGTGTTAGAGTGTGAGACTATTTGTTGAACGGGATACAAAGTTTCGCAAAGGGTCAAATAACTGGCAATTACTTTCAAACATTCACAGCCAATTAAAAAGCTCCAGAGAATGGGCTGAATGCTTTGGGGGAGTGAGAAAGGTGGCCTCATGAAAGAAACGTTAGCTTGGACTTTTGTGACATTCATTCATTGCGAATCTCACCACATAAAAGTCGTTGATAATAAAGAGGATGACATTAGCGTATAGCACACAAACACTTTTCTAAATACTAGGCGGGTGTTTGTAAAACACACAATGGCCTACTTACGTACAGAAAAGACGAAATCTACGTTACACCTACGTTTTTGTTTGAGAACCGTTAGCTGCTTGAAAAGACCTTGCGGTTTTATATGGATTAGTACGGAATATACATGCATGTAGCCATAGTTTATATTGCCATTATCTTCCTGTTTAAAGCGGTGTTTGACTGTTGAGAATATGACGTATGATCAAACCTCTTCATCAGCCATATCACTACGGAGTCAAACCTGTTTGCCAGTATCCATTACCTGTAATGTATTTGCATGTATACTCAGAAGCTATACTGTACTAGCTAGTACTCTTCTAGCTATCTCGTTATTTAGCGTAATGTATTTGCATGTAGGCCTATACTCAG